>APFE030508655.1:186332-212155 GCA_000404065.3 Pinus taeda | reverse complement strand
CTTATTTCAGCCTAAGGTAGATTTGAGCGCTAACATAGTGGCGACCATACTGGGGAAGAAATCTCAATGGTTTGCTTGGTGATGAGTTTGTTTCACAAGTCTTAGACGGAGTCTGAAGTCACGCTAGGTAGCTTTCGAAACGCTCTTGCTATGCATAAGTGGAAGTAGATAAATGCTGCTTCAGTCGATCTCCGGTTAGCTTGTTGAAACTTGATTTGCAAATCACCCCAGTACTTTTGTTGTTCTAGACCTTTGGATGATTGAGTCTACCAAACAATTGGCTAAATTATTTTAGTTCTTTTGACCTTCTGATAAACACATTAGCTTCAAAAAGACATACAAGAGCTAATCCAGATCCAAATCCACCTCCTATTTACAAAAATCCAAATTTGATTCGAAAAATCCTCCGTCAAGAAAGCTCGGCGACTCCCTTGGTTAAATCTCATTCATGTCCTGCAATTTTTTAATACCTTGAAGAACTTGCTTTCGATGAAAAGTTTGAATTGTCATTGTTTAAAACCAAGTCTGAAAACACTCTTGATTCTATTGTTCCAAATCCTGACTTTGCTGCAGCTCTTGAATTTGAAAAGCACAATAAATTAATTGACAATTTTATTTTGAGGCACCTTCAGACCGACATCCAAGCTACAAATCTTGCTGATTTCTTAGAAGCTGTATTTGCAAACATTGGATCCACTGTCACGGCATCTACCTCTAGAATTCCTACTGAACTGCCTTTCATTCCCACCATTCCTGTGCAACCTATAATTACTTATTCAGAATCTGCAGCCAATTCCCCTCCTTCATCTCACATCGCTTCTCCTCCGCATACACCTCCGCATACTCCTCATACAACAACTACACCTACACCACCAACAACACCTAGAGTAAATCCACCTAGAGCAATGGCTGCTCGTTTCGCACCTCTTGCTTTACCTTAGCAATTGCATGATATGCCCGCGGACTATCGGAGTAAGATTCCTTTATTTGATGGCACTCCTCAAAATGTGTCCGCTCAGCAGCACATAGACAAAATGGAAAATTTTTGTGATTTATATGAGATTGATGAAGAGGATGTAACTATGCGATTGTTTGTGCAAACATTCGTCGGAGAGGTAAGAAAATGGTTCAGAGGCTTGGGAGCCAGAAGTATACCTACGTTGGCTGAAATTCAGAAACAGTTTCTAGATCATTGGGAACTCAGGAAGGATCCACTTCAGATCAATGCCCAGTACAATAATATCAAATGCAATCATGGTGAGTCTATCCAAGACTACATTATCAAGTTCAATACAGTTTATAATGCTATTTCGAATGATTTAAGACAATCTAGAAAATCAGCTCTTCTCAAATTCCCGGATGGCTTTGATTCAGAGATGGCTTATTCATTATGGGATAGAGGTCCACCTACTTTAGAAGATATGCAAAAGATTGCTGTTAATGTTGAGGCAAATCTGAATGACAAGAGAGCACGATTGAAGGCAGAGAAAAGAGTGACTATAAAGGAAGAATCTACATCAGAACCGCCTTGGCTTCGTGAGATGGAAAAAATGTTCAAAAGAATGAATCTTGACAAATCAGAACCGCAGATTCGTAATCCAAATTACGTGGCCAGCAACAACCTCAGTTTAGAATTAAGCAGCGTGAAACAAGAGTACAAGAGGCGGCAGCCCAGCAACCGATCAAGACTCCTCTTTTACCGAATTTTGTGAGTCAAGATTCAGATGAAGATGCTAATGTAGTAGGGGACCAAAACCACTTCTTTACTCCTGATGATCTGCCCATTTACATCACTGAAGAAGAAGAGTATGGAGAAAGTTCAGGCGCCTAGCAAGATGAAGACTTTATCTTAGCTAATGATGCAGATTTAGATGATTACCAAAGAGGATATTTGAATGCCTTATCCACTCAACGGAAGCAGTATTCATTGAGAAACCGAGATGTGCCCAACAATCCAATTCAGAAAAGAAAAGAAGCTACAACACCAAAGACGGATTCACCGATACCACAGAAGAAAGGAAAGGAGACAATTGATCCCACAACTAGCAAGGTATCAGTAGCAGAAAGGACAAATCAGGCAAGTATAATCAAAGATAGGAGAGAAGTTATGGTCAAAGAAATCGACAAAGTTTCAGCATTTAGTTTGGAAAATGAAATTTCCAAATTAAAGGTATCTATCCCTTTGACTGAAATCATGAAAAATAGTAGCTACCGAGGTTAAGTCTCTAAAATTTTGAATTTTGATCCCATGTTCGACATGGTGAATGTTGAAGATGATCAACCAGAATTGATTTTTGGGCTAGCATTGGATGGTGAGTCCCCTTATAGTGATGTTCCTCCCTTTTATATCAGTTTGAGATTGCATGAATATGTTTTGCACAATGCTATGTTCGATTCGTGTGCTTCGCACAATTTGATGCCAAAGGCGATCATGGAGAAGCTGGGGTTAGACATTACAAGGAAATATCATGATTTGTATTCATTTGATTCTAGCCATGTGAGATGTATCGGTCTCATCAAATATTTGGTTGTTAGCTTAGACAAAATTCCAGTGAAAATGCCTTGATGGATGTGGTTGTGGCGGACATTCCTCCACATTTTGGTATGCTACTTTCAAGATCTTGGGGGGCTAAGTTGAAGGGTACTCTACAATTAGACTTTTCTTATGCTACAATTCCAGTCTTCGGTCAAATGAAAAATTTATATCGAGAGAAAAAGATGAAATACATGATAACCAGCAAAGAGAAGCCAATCAATCATCCTGTAAATTATGTACATACAGATTTGGAGTCATTTGTTTTATTTATTGATAGTTTTAATGATCTAGATAGTCAGTTAGTTCAGGCGGAAGATATACCAGAGATCACTGAAAATTTCAGAGAAGTTCTACAAAAGGAAAGAGGAAAAAAGCAAGCCATTATGGAGCAAACAGCTGAAGATAAGGGGCAACAAACAGAAAAAACAGAGCTAACACAATTTCAACACTTGGAAGAAGATGAAGATGGTCTTTGGACCATGGATTTTGATGGCGCATTAGGTAGTAATGGTGCTGGTATTGGTGTGTGGATTCGAAGTCCCTTTTCCGCTCAAGACAAAGTTCCAAGCAAGGTGAGAGTGTGTTCCTATAAACTAGCATTTGATTGTTCAAATAATGAGGCGGAATATGAGGCTCTCATTGCTGGCCTAAAGATTCTTAGAAAGCTAAAAGCGAAGAAGATTGTGGTCTATGGTGATTCCGAGTTGGTAATAAAGCAAGTTAAGGGTGAGTTTCAGGCCAAACATCCTCGCATGAGAGCATATCAAAATGCAGTCTTAGATATTTTGAAGTTGTTTTCTAATCATACCTTGACATGTGTGCCTCGCATACAAAATGGTGTTGCTGATGGACTTACTAAGGCAGCAAGCAATTTAAAAATTCCAATGAATTCTAGCAACAAGTTTGAGATTCATGTGAAACACCGTCCCACCGTTCCGGACAATCAGCGATGTTGGCAAGTTTTTCAAGATGATGAAGAGATCAATCAGTTTCTACAAAATAAGGGTAAGTTCAAAGATACCTCAATAGATATTGAACATGATGATGGTAGTGATAATATACAAGTAAATCAAATGGACATGCTACAACTTAAAGACAACATTATTCCTAAGGGATTGATTCCTTTAGAGGAGCTGTTTGACCAAGATGATGTGGTCCGCAAACCGACATTGAGACCAACTGAAAAGGGTGTTGAAGAGGTAAACATTGGGATAGCTGAGAATCCCAAGAGGGTAAAGCTATCAAAGTCATTGTTACCAAAGGTAAAAGCAGGCTATGTGAAATTGTTATCTTTGTTTGCTGATGTTTTTGCATGGGATTACTCAGATTTAAAAACATATGACACAAATATCATTCAACATACAATTCCTATTAAGCCAAATCAGAAGCCTTTTCGTCAAAAGTTGAGGAGAATCAATCTGAAGTTGCTGCCATCAATTGAGAAAGAGGTAAACAGATTGTATAAGTCAGGAATCATTGTGCCTATCCGATTTTCAGATTGGATATCAAACTTGGTGCCCGTAAGGAAGAAAACAGGTGAAATCCATTTATGTATTGACTTCAGAAATTTGAATAAGGTGTCCTTAAAAGACAATTATCCGCTGCCCAAAATGGACCATATATTACAGCGAGTAGTTGGAGCATCAAGGATGTCACTACTCGATGGCTATTTAGGATACAATCAGATTTTAGTGCATGAAGATGACCATGACAAGACAATGTTCACCACTCCATGGGGAACATTTCATTATGCAAAGATGCCGTTTGGTTTGAAAAATGCAGGAGCCACCTTTCAGCGTGCAATGGACATGGCTTCTGCCAATGAGAAAGATGTATTTTTAGTTGTTTATCTTGATGACTTAACTGTGTTTTCAAATTCTGATGAGGAACATTTGTATCATTTGAAAATTGTTTTCCAAAAGTGCAGAAAATGTGGCATTTCGCTGAATCCAAAAAAGAGTCTTTTTGCCATGGATGAGGGAAAACTTCTTGGCCATATCATATCTAAAGACGGCATCCGTGTTGATCCTGCACGTGTTGAATCCATTCAGTAAATTGAACAGCCCCGGAACAAGAAAGAAATATAGTCCTTCAATGGTAAACTGAATTTTCTGCGTCGCTTCATTCCAAATCTAGCAGAGCATCTTAGAGAAATCACAAGCATGCTCAAGAAGGACAGTAAGGTAAAGTGGACTGAAGAGGCGGTGAAATCATTTAATTTAGTGAAGTTAGCTCTTTCTTCAGCTCCTATCTTGATCAACCCAGACTACACTCAGGATTTTATTTTGTTCTCATTTGCTTCTGAGCACACTTTGGCAGCTGTATTAATGCAAAAGAGGGAAGGTGTTGAAAAGCCCATTTCTTTTTTCAGTCGGATTATAAGAGATGGAGCATTGAAATATAACATCATTGAGAAGCAAGCACTTGCACTTGTAAAGGCCTTGAAATATTTCCGTGTACATATTGCATTCCCATATTCTAGCTTATGTTCCTAACACAGCAGTTAAAGATATTTTAATACAGGCAGATCTAGAAGGTAAATGGGGTAAGTGGATTGCTGCGTTGTTAGAGTATGATGTAAAGATTAAACCCACCAAGCTGATCAAAGGTCAAGGACTCACCAAGTTAATGGCTAAAACAAATTTGCAAGTCCTAGATATAAATTTGATTGCTGCCATGTCCGATGAAGATGAGGAGACTCCATCCGCTCAGTTATCTGAAATGTTTCTTTCTTCCCCTTGGTATGCTGACATTTTATATGTACTTCAGCATTTGTCTTCACCTCCCGGAATGCCTAGAAACAGAAGTAGAACTTTGAAATTGAAAGCTGCAAAATTCTGCATACTAGATTCAGCATTGTTTTGGAAAGACCCTGGGGGAATATTATTGAATTGTTTGGTCGAGGAGGAAGCCAAAAGAGTCGTGGAAGACTTTCATAGAGGGGACTGTGGAGGTCATCTATTTTGGAAGACCACAACAAACAAGATTCTAAGGGCAGGCTATTATTGGCCTTCATTATTTTCATATGTATATAAGGCTGTTAAAAATTGTCATGAATGCCAAATTTTTGAAGGGAAACAGAAACTCCGGCCTTTGCCTCTCAAACCAATTGAAGTCAGTGCACCTTTTCAGCAGTGGGGATTGGATTTCATCGCCGAAATTCATCCGGCATCATCAGGACAACATCGATGCATATTGACAGCCATAGACTACTTTACAAAATGGATTGAAGCAATATTGTCCTACTCGACAAGCTACAGATGCGGTAACTATTTCTTTTCTTGAAACCAATATTTTGTCACGTTTTGGATGTCCAAGTAAGTTAATCACAGATAATGCAGCAACGTTTAATTCAAAAAGGATGATTGAGTTTTGCTATAAGTACAATATTAGCTTGGGACATTCAACCGCATACCACCCTCAAGGAAACAGATTGGCAGAGTCGTCTAATAAATCTTTGGTCAATATCATTAAGTAATTGTTGGAAATCAGCAAAAAGGGCTAGCACAAGAAATTGATAAATGCACTATGGGCTGATAGGGTGAGTCAGAAAAAATCTATTGGCATGTCTCCTTTCGAGTTGGTGTACAGAACAAAAACGGTTTTTCCTACTTCGCTTGCTGTCCCGGTAGTCAAATTGCTTCAAGAAGCTGGTAGTGATGAAGATCCTATGCAGAGAAGGATTAATCAAATGATTCATTTACAAAAAACATGGGAGGAGGTATTTCAAAACACTTGCAAGTTGTAGGAGCGCATCAAAAAGATTTATGACCGGAAAGCGAAGGCGGACACATTTCAGCTAGATGAGGTAGTTTTGCGGTGGGATGCTCGTCATGAAGACAAGGGAAAGCATGGCAAATTTGAAAATTTATGGAAGGGTCCTTACAATATTGAAGCATATCGTGGCCAAAACGATTTCCTTCTCAAAGAAATGAATGGAGATGAATGTCCTGGAGGACCGATTAATGGTCGGCTGTTAAAGAGATACTATTTCTGAGTATTTTCTGCTCATTTCATCATCATTGTACATATAATTTTACTTTTGTCCTATTGCACATGTAAACTAACTTATCATCTTCAGTTTGGGGCCCAAGGTGAAGGCTATAATTCTGAAAATGAAGGTTAGTTAGTCTAAGTTTGTCAAGTTAGTTGTCTAAATCTTTTAGTTTCGAGTCTAGTTTGGTCAAACCAGTTTTTGGTTTTTCAGTCAAACTTTAAAAATTTTGTGTTGGAATAATGACTCCAACGCCCAATGGATGAAGGCACTGTCTAGATCTTACAGAGATCTGTGGTACTTGGCATATCTAAGGAGCTACCATCCCCATTGGAGCCAATGTTAGAGTCAGACTAGTTATCCCTCCGTCAGAGATCAAAGCTCTTTTTGCATTTCATGTTTAGGTGTCCCATTCGTTTTGATCAGTTGTATCTCGTTAGGCATGCAATAACTCTGATGGAGCGGTTTGTGTCACTCATTCCCCTCATGCTTGGCACTGCTGGTTTAGGTCTATTCATTAAAATAAGTCTTCAAAGGTCATTTACAATCATGTTTTAAATTTTTAGGTCTTAGGTCTAGGGTTGAGTCAATTTTGTCTTGAAAAGTCTTAGAAGACCAACAGGCCAGAGGGATGTCTTCGATAGATCATAACTTCAATAATTTTCATCATTGTATAGTTGAATTAGGACTTCTCTTCAAAACTCTGTTTTGAAGATAAGTCGCCACCTCATTTTTGTAAAAATTGTAAAATTTTTCAGTTCTTCAATTGTTCAAGTGCAGCCTTGGTCTCCTTTGCCAAAGCATATCAGAGCTATCCCTGCAAAAAATTATCAGAGAAAATCATTATTTCAACCAATTTTAAAGGGAAAACCAAAAAGGTCAGAGCCTATTAATTTTGAAAAAGTGTCAACAACCAAACATAAGAAAAATGGGTTTTGGGTTAAGCAAAAATCAACAAGAAGTCTATATGAAGATATTTCTCCTCATTTGCAACCCATTCCACATTCCAAGAGCAAAGAGCATTGTTCTAAGGTGATTTTGTGAGTTAGTGAGCAAATTGGGCCGTTCCCAGGGCGCGACACATCAGGTCAGGTGCGCGGCGCATCAGTGGCACGCAGCGCATCAGGCGACATTTTCCAGTGTAATTTAACACGCGTGCAGCGCATCAGGAGCGCGCGCTGCGTTGGGTGAGGCGAGTGGCGCATAGAAGTTTATGCCTGAACTTTGTCCAAAAACCACTCAAACACCTCTTCTCATGCATCAAATCACAGGTAGGCTTACATTCATGGCTTGCTCTTGGTTTTTGGATGGTTTATGTAAAGAAATTATGCTATATTTGCCATGAAAAACCAAGTGTAAAATCCCTCCTTGTTCATCAATTTGCCGTAAGGATTTAAATGCAAAGTTTGCTGTAGGGTTTTCAAATATAACTATTGCCAAGGTTTTCCTATTTCCTTTGTTCCCATCCCCTATTTTCACCATTATTTTCCCCAATAATTCCTCATAAACCCCACACCATCCTCCCTCAAAATCGTAATCCCTCCCTTAACATATAATCCCTACCTCATCCCAAAACCCTAAATTTTCAAAATTTCCATGCCCCTTCCCTTCCCTAATTTCCTTATGTTATTTCCATTTTCCCCATTTCCCTAAATGTTTCCCTTTTCCTAACAATTCCCTTGTCATTTGTGTCCCCTTGGTCACAGCATTTTGAGAAAACGAAAAAGGTCTACAGTCAATTTTGTACACAATTGTATATCAACATATATATATTCTAGCTACCTTGTTTTTAAAGAACATGTCAGAGACCGAGTCAGTATATGAGCAGGAGTATGATAGTGACTCTACACCAGAGGTCAATGTGACTAATGTGCCACAGAGGTATCATAAAGGTGGCAAAAGTGGACAGCATGTTAGGGAGGAGCCTACTTCTTTGGCTCAATTGCAAGCTTGCCCACTTGCAATGGATTGTTTTCGGCGCCAATCATGTTACCAATATTGTGAGATGATCTCACAAACTCAAAATCATCAGTAACTAGTCTGTCTATTTGTCCTTAACATACAGGATGGTCATGTAAACCTTGCCGGAGTGGATTTCACCTTGTCACCGGACACTATTGCTCAGGCCACCGGGATACCAGATGTAGGGGAGGAATGGAGTAAATGCCATATGCTGGATAGGTATTACTATGAGCCATATATCAAGCCCGGATATATTAGACACTTGAGCGCAGCCTTTCCTTTCCGATTCTTGAAAGATGAGTTTGCATCGTTGATGAAACTCATCATTCGGTATTTCAGCTGTGAGGGCAGATTCTCACGTCTCTATGCATACCATGTTCGTTTGTTGATGCATTTCACATGGGTACGTATGATGAACATTCCATTTTTCATGTGTCAAAACATAGAGAGGATGGTGCCTTTAGTACAGAGGAAGATCCCGACACATTAGCATAGGAGCATATATCATTATGCCTTGATCAAAATCATAGTGATGCATCAGTTGGCACAACAGGGTATTGCTTGGGAGGATTTCATCTCCTGTGATTACTTTTCCGTGCTACAGCCTCCTCCAGAGATAGTTCATGATGAGGGAGGGCCTTCACAACAGTTTGACATTCCTGAGACTGAGCATGTTGATGCTCCAGTATATGTGACATATTAGAGAGGCCACAGGGCTTTATTTGCATCCACACGACGAGTACTATCTCCACCCGGGGTGGAAGGGGTCTCGTTGACATCATAAGCAGAGTGAGTATTATCTCCACATCATGTGGGAGGGGTCTCGCCTCCGTCTTTAGCACAGGTACAGATTCAAGATAGGGGCAAGACACCCATGGTTGATGAGGGTCCTTCAGGAGGTCAGGATATGGGTAGCATTGATGTTAATGCTAGCTCACCTAACTCGGAGCTCAAGGAGATCATCCGAGAGAAAAGGGCTGAGAATGAGTCACTGCAAAAGAAATTGCAGATGGCTAAATGGGTGATCAACTACTTAGAGTAGCGCAACAAACAGCTGGAAGATGAGCATGAACTTTATGAGCTGCGAAAGATCCAGGAAGACCGAGAATTAGCCCGTAGGAGACCCGGTGATTTGACACCTATTGATCAGGAATCAATGCTCATCTGGGTGAACACTCATTTGGAGAAGTTGTTGGCGAAGGAAAACAGGGACAAAGACATGCTTCACCACATGAAGACTCACTATTGGGCTCGCATGCATGTTTTCAAAGTGAGAATGAAGATCCTCAAGAGGCATTTGAGCAAAGCGCAAAAACAACGCAAAAGGCCTGATCTGCTTCGAGTTTTGGCTCAGGTTTCATTAGTTGAACATGATACATGATGGAGGGTCTTCACTCCAAATTTGGGCAAATTTGGAGAAATTTTTGTCGTTTCAAAATTTTTGGCTTGCGAAACAGGTTTTTTGGCTCTATGCGTAGCGCACAGTCTGCGACCCATAAGATGGGGAGGTCCAAATCACAAATGGCTTATATTTTTGGATTTTTCGTGATGAAATACACATGCTCAGCCATTTCCAAGGCATTTCATCAAGTTTTGAGAGACCAAAAGGCTCAAAAACATCATGAAAATCACCTTTCTGCCACTTGTTGCACCAGCAGGAAGTACTTCTAGGAGAATGCAGTGTTGGAGGGTCAAATGGACACCAAATTGGAAAATTCCACTTGGGTTAGAAAGTAGACATCCAGGGATTTCCAACAAGCCAACCTGATCTCAATGTGGATGCAGGGAAGTGACCCAAAAGCAGGTGGAAAGGCGCACGGCACACATGGCTCAGGCACGCGGCGCACAAGGTTTTTTGGCACAGTTTTCCTCCTCAGTGCAGCAAATGAAGCCAGTTTGACCAGTTTTGACTTGTGATGGGATTTATCACCCTTCTTGATGTAGTTAATGGAAATTTATGTTTATTTGACACTTATTTACCTATTCTAGATGATTCATTCATAAAATAGCAAAAATGTAATGAATGAATTGGTTTCCTAGCTTATAGAGGCAAGTCGTTTTGACTGCCTAGATTTTAGTGCTTAGTTTAGAATTGGTTGAAACAGCTCCTAGGATGATGAGCTCGACCCATAGAGGCAAGGGAATGTGTTGGCTTGCCTATATTATGTATTTTCTTAGTCATTTCAGGGTGGACTCTTGGGAATAGCTTGAGACTATATTGTACATATCTTATCTACATTTTGGCAAAGGAAAGACCAGGGTTTGCAAGCACTATTTTGGATTCATGTGGCTTTATGTGTTGATGGTGTGTTTCTCTCAGTACTCTTGTAAGTTGTGTATGTGTACCACTTTCTTTATTTAATCTTCTGTAATTAAACAAATGAAGTGTTAAGGTAGAATCCATGAACTTGCTATGCTCTTCCTTTAAATTTGTTTAATTTTCTATGTTTTCTTCAGTTTAAGGAGAATCCTTGAGACTACCTTACCCTCCTTAACTCCTCACCAGTCTGATCTATCCATCTCACTTGCTTTAAGGCATCAAAACAATCACCTATCTTGCCCCAAGTAGACCTCTGCAAAAACTGTGCCTCATCCCCGCACCCAAATTTGCCTATCCCTTGAATTCAACAAAACCTTTAAAAATCAATTCTAAACTCTTTGTACTTAATACCTAGCCTAAAATTAGTCATCAATTCAGTCATCTCGACCTCGTTGATTATCTTTTGCCCAGATTGACCCGGAGAGAGCCCTCTCCTGTCCTCGTAGGGCTAGCTACGAGGCTGAGCGTGGTTTGATGTGGCCTTGAGTCTCACCTTATTTCAGCCTAAGTTAGATTTGAGCGCTAACATATGCTTCGTAAAATAGGTCGACAAACTGATTACTTTTGTTTTTTTTATACAAAGTCAAAATTTTGGCAGGTTTTGGGATTTGGACAAGTGGCATCAATGGGAAAAGGATTAGATTTTTTATAGTTAGTGGGAGGTGGTAAGTGGTTTTCATCACATCGCTAATGGAGTAGAGGTGGTATTTAGGCTATATAAAGTGATTCCATATGATGAGCGACACGTGGTGATGGCACTATTCAGAAAACCTCTCGCGATCGAGCGCTAATGTTCAGTCATGGAGGGCTGTGTGATATGCACGAAAACCATTAGATCTAAGGGGCTTGATCGAATGGCTATCAGGGAGGTGAGGTAGCTAAAAGCTAATGAGGGTGGGCCCATCATAATTTTTTTTTTAAAATTAACTTCGGGAGCAGCGGGATTGGTCGTTGAGTTATTAATTAATCCTTATGATTAATTAATCCTCACTTAATATGGTGGGGGGTCAGGATTCTTAATTAGTTACAATTTAACTAATTAATCCCAATTATTAACTATATTATGGTTATATTTAACCGAGGGGTGGGATATATATGAATTTGGAGATTTTGCATAGTTATAGTAATAGAGGAATGGGTAATGTTTATATCAGAAAATTAAATAATAATGTAAGTTAAAGTTAATATGATTTTGTGAAGTGTGTTCTAAGTTTGAAGCATTTTTCATGTATATGTTTAAAACTTAGGCTAAGTGAAAAATGAGGGTTTTTTATGAAAAATATTTTAATTTCCCTAAGTAAAATAGGATTTTACTGAGGAAAACTTTATAAAGGGAATGAATGATTTATGAAGGGGTGTGATCACTGATGAATGGGTTTTAAGTACTTAGGCATTATAAATTATTGGGCCGAGGGTTCAGTCCCTCCAAAAGTCAGATAAATGCTCTGAGCCCCTCTAACTTGATAAATACCTTGGTACTTAGGGGAAATTAGTGAAAATTTAGGGGAAATGGGTAGGGAAGTTAATTATTTTTTACTTTCCTTGCTTGACTTGTCTTCCATGTGATACATGCCTTTGCCTTGTGATGAAAGTAATATATTTACACATTTAAACTTATCATTCACTACATATTATTCTGCAAACATCATCTACCTACCCTGTGTACTTAACCTACCATTTTCACTTCTTTATTAGGATGCACTTAGTATGGCAAACCCTTATCAAACTTTCTTTTCTTTTACATGGTGATGACTTATCTAATTCTACACTTATTACATCCAGGGGCTCAAATTAAATTGTTGGGCTCCTTTTTTCACTCTACCTATCTACTTATCTGCCAAGATTACACTGTTTGGTCAAATCTTTACTCTCTATTTCTACAACATAAAATTGAAAAATGAATTGGCCAAACTTAAACTATTTGACTATTCATAAATTGTGGCATAAGTGACAAACTGCACACAATTGTTTATTCTACAACAGTTAAAAGTTAGTGGCATTTAGATTTGCACACATTCTTGGTCTTTCTTTTTGTTAGGGTTCATTTTCTTTCATTTTTTGACCATCTTTTTATTCTTTTCACCCTTTGATTTTTCTTTTAAGGTATACCCTCTTTACATTTTTTAAATTTTTTATTTTTTTACAAGTATGGAAAACCTTTGCAACAAGTGAATGTATGAACATATTACAAAGCTCAATAAGTCAATCATTATATAAGATACCTATTGGTATAGGGGCGTAACAGAAGGAAACAGTTTCAACTTTTGCTCATCTTCTGCATAGTCATAGGTTCAACAGATAACAACAAATTCAAACAAGAAGGTATTAGGATCTTTGGTAGTCAACCCATGGAAGTGAGGTAAGGTTGAAGTACTTATGTTCTTCATTTTAGTGTCCCCATTAGTCTCTCAGATAGGAAAGGTATCCTCTACTCTTTCCCCATTCCCTCAAACGTTTCTGTTTTCAACCATGGTCTCAAGAGGGATGGTTTCTTGCTCTTCTTTTGCTATAGGATCTTCGTATATCTCTGGTGGTTCACCTATAGGTTCTTCTGGATCACTACCACTAAAGAAGAGAGAAGGGTGACTTTGTGATGCGGTGGGGGTGTTGGATAGGAATTTTTCTGAATTATCTCTATTCCTATGAGGCATGAAAGGAAATCTATTTTTGGGTGATTTTTATTTTTATTTATTTTTATTTATTTATTTATTTATTTATGTTATTTATTTATTTTTATTTTTTTCTGCTTGCAATTGCAAAACTAAAATGGATTGAACAACAAATTACAACTAACTAAAATGAACTTGCTGAAATGAAATTGCAGAATTGAAATGAAAGCAAGGAAATGACTAATCTACTTTGATGAAATGGAAATTGCAGAATTGAAATGAAAGCGAAAAAATTACTAATTTACTCTTGCTGAAATGGAATTGCAGAATTGAAATGAAAGCAGGAAATGCCTAATCTACTTTGCTGGAATGGAAATTGCGGAATTGAAATGAAAGCAGGAAATGCCTAATCTACTCTATGGAACTTGCAAAATTGAAATGAAATCAAGAAATTCCTAATCTACTCTTGCTGAAATGGAACTTGCAGAATTGAAATTGTAAAATTGAAATGAAACAACCACTCTACCTTTGCTGAAATACACTACTTAGCAGATGTTACAGTAGAAAATAGAAGAAAAGAAGTAATCACAAAATAATCTGATGCTTCCCTGGCAACAATGCCAAAAAGTGGTGAGCACCAGAATTGCAGCAATAATGCTACAACTCCTGGGGCTTCCTACTTTACTTTTATCAACCCAGTAGTTCGTAACAAACTTGAAAGTGACGGTGTTGTATGCACAAGTATTAGCTCTTACTGCAGCTTGTCACTTGGTCAGCTAATTCAAGATCACTAGGAGCTTAAGCCAACTTCTATGAATTCTCAAAATAAGATTTTAACTATGATGAAAGAAAGCTAACTCTGCAAGGACTATTCTACTTATAGAAAGAGAAGGAAAACTAAAATGTAATGCAAACCCAAGCAAACCCTGACAAACCCTAATTTACCTACTAACCCTACTTCTGCAGGAAAAGAGATGAAAACTAATGAAATGGGTACCATTGATTACTAAAAAGGTAAATTTCATTTATTCAAGCTACTTCTAAAAAGAAATGAGAAGAAAACATTGTTTGTGCTTTTGAGTGTTTTTATGTGGAGTTATTATGCTTGTGATTTATTTGGTTGTGATTGTGTAGAGGTTTTGTGGCAAAGGAAAATGGAGTTGGCTTTTGTAGAGGTGGAGGAAGGTGTGGAGAGGTCCTAAGAAGCCCCTTGTACCCTTCTGAAGACTTCCATTGAAATCATATTTCGAAATACCACTTACAGGGAATTCTACAGGAGACTGCAGGGGATCTACTGGGGGATCTACACGAGGATCTACAAGAGGAGGCCGAGAGCTATTTTTGGAGTTTTGAAGGTGGAAAAATGATGGAAAAGGGTAACTAAAGGCTAGATGAAGGTGTTGAGATGTCTTGAGTTTGTCAAGGAAGATAAAGAAAGAACATGATGGTTGGATTTGTTCAAATGGCAAGAGGGAATCTTATGGAGAAAAATGCAGAAATTAGGCAGCTTGGCGAAATGTTGCGAATGAATTAGGAAATCTATGAGAAGTGAGCTGGTGCTGGCTATTTTATGGATATATGGTGAGCTGAGATGTCTTGCAAGAGATCTGCACATCTACTTACAAAAATTGATCAAAGAAAGGACTAACTATACTATGAAAACATAAATTTCTCTAGCTTGACCTAAGTTCTGACCTACAAACAGAAAATGTTGAACAATAACCTTTGAACAGAAAAGAATGTAGAGAGATATACGGTAAAAGAACAGGAAATGATCTAGGAAACTGAATTTGAACCAATATATCAATCTTTCCAAATCAAGTCATCACACTAGAAGTTGCATCAAAGAGCAAAATTGTGTTTTTGATGGCAGCAATAATGCCTTGACCTAAAATTATAGTCCCAGGAAGGGAGAAAGGAGATCAGAGCCTGTTTTTGGTCTTTTAAAATCTTATTCTATCACTGTAGTAACCTAGTTTGAGCAATTGAAACAAAAACAACTATGCAAACCATAAAAAGTATCCAAATCCAAACAAAGTAAAATGAATCTATGTAACAAAAATTAACTCATGAACTGAAGAAAAAACATATAAGTACATAGCAAGAGGTGTTCAGGAGCTTGGGTTGGGTCCTAACCCAAGAGCTTTAGCCTTTTGAAAGAGATCGGTGTTGGCTCAAAAACTATTTCATCTTCATTATCAAAAATAATAGTCACATTACATGAACTGTTCTCAAAAAGGAACTCAAAAATAAGCTGAAAAAGTTCTGCACAAAAGTGTGAAAATATACTAATGATTGGCTAACCTACTGAGGCTATAAGCACCCTTATCTATACAAATGGATTCCTCCAACAGTCCTCCTAAAATCAAGGAGCTTGGCTTCCCACAACTGGAGATAAATAACAGTCCTTCTTGACTTGCTTGGCTACCCCTTTTGATGCATCAATGTGGATTTGTGCTTCAAGTTGCTGATGGAGGAAATGGGTCATAAATGAAGGAGACACCCCCCTACAAATCCTGTTCCCTATTTTCCTCAAGTATTTGCTGCCATTTTCTCATAAATCCCTTGACTTTGTCCAAAATTGACCAAAAACTCTGCATAAGGCAAACATTAGACTACATGGAAAAATGACTAACCCAATCCACTCTATTAGCATAAATATATTAAAAAAAATGCAATAAACTAATGAAAATGGTGGATTAAGTTGAATTAAGAGGAAAAATGAGCCCAGATAATTACCCATTTCTGGGGCTCGTCAACCATATTGGCGGGATGCTCATTATTATCATACATGAAATTATGTCATGTTGATAAGAGTCCTTTTGTGAATGAAAGTTCTTGCAGTGGAACATCTCATGGATCCACTCCCGTGTGAGGGCATATTCCTTGCATGATAGAGAAAATAGATGCATGTACTTCATCACTCTTTCCAACACTTAATGCAGCGGCCTACACCATCTTGACACTGGGGCCCGGAGACGTAGTCCCTCCTGGATGAACTCCGTTATCAACACCTTTTGTTTGATGATGTTGATTCTTGTCATGTTCCTTCTTCTTTACATCATGGATATATGTCCCTTTATGCTCTTTTAAATGCAATTCTAACAACATCACATAAGTAAAAGGTCTTGGTTAAATCCAAGGGTTGAGTCAATTGGATCAAGCCCCATCTGAGTCAACATGCATGCATATCATTTTAGGTTTCAAAAGTCTTCTAGATCCATGACTCGGTTCAGTAGACTCCCATCTCAACATTATTTCTTATGGTAGCAACTTCTTCAAAATATCTATGGTCCTAAAGTGAAGAGTGCATCTCTTTGTTAAATTGAAGTCATAGACAAGTATGTCAATGTCCTCCAATTTTAAGAGGTCCGTGCGGTGATGATTTATATTTGTACCCTTTCTTTTTCTATTTTTTCCAATTTGTTTATCAACTACCATCTTTGGCTTGTACACACCATTGAATAGGTGTTTATCTATGGCATACTAATGTACTTCAATAGCTGTAATATCTTCATTTTCTTTGATGACTTTTATAACCTTAGCAACCCAGAATGATTAGCCAAGTGGATGCAACCCTCCTTAACATCCTGAACATAACCCCTGTAAAGGTCTTCCATGGCTTCACATTGTGCACGAGATCTTCTAGAACCAATATAGTTTTATCTTTCCTATACCTGTGGAGAATTAGTAATGCCTTGAGATTGTTTTTGTTCAACAATGTGCCTTTCCTCCCCTACATTTGACATATTTTGTGGCCAAATAAATGGAGTCTTCAAAAGTGTATCTTCATTTCTTGATGTTGAAATGATATCACTTTGATTATTGAAAAAATACTCTCACCAAACTGAATAAAGAACATCAAATTACTCATATGTATCTCTAATACATCTTTTATTTTCTTCAAGGCATTCAGAATAATTTATCTCTCTCTTATGCCTTCATGCATTATGGAGTTCAACAATTGGTTGTAATAATAATATCTTTGATGCAAATATTGGATGATCTGGAATAAACTTAAAAATTTCTAAACATGATGATGGCCCCCATTCTGGGATCCTAGAATAAACCTCCTCATGTCAATTTTTTCTTCCAACACATGAAAAAACAGGCTATGGAATGTATTATTTCTTAATACATTCAATTAATGATGGCAGACTCCCAACATCCTTCCTCCTCAATATTACTGAAAAATGACTAAACATCTGATCAATATGGTCATGAGTGTGCTTGACAAGAAGGAAACCAATCTTTACCTTTTTTAAAACGTCCAATTCAACAAGCATGCTTAGATATCCAAAAACAACTTGATTTTTGTTTTCACAGCTCGTGTTGTCTAATTGCAGATACAAAAATTCAGGAAGAATACCAGACCAATGAGAAACCACATCATGGACTATAGTTATGGTCATATTTTCACCATTATGAATATTTGGAGTTGTGAAGTAAACCCTTGGAAACATCTTCCCATTAAAGACCATACAACCAACCAAGTGAAACTGAATAAAGTTTTCCTCCTGTAAATTTTTCGGTGAGCGGATAAAATGTGGCATAAATGTTTTCTTTTGGTCCATACCATCAATTATCAAACCCAATTATTTATTTAGATTATTATAACAATTATTTCGATGCTTATACTATTTTTGTCTTTGACGTGTTTGTTGATTACGATGCTCTTGAACCGCTTTGACAATGGAATTTGTACATAAAATAAAATAAATCTATTAATAAATATATTTTCTTAGTTGATAACTATCCAAATTTAAAAAATAATGTTCTGAATGCATACCTCTTTTTTCCCCTTGACATTTATATCTTTTTAATTTAAGAGAAACACATTTACGGCAAACCCCTATCCTTGTCTTCTTAGGGATAAAAACATTGTTGAATTCATTCTTCCATATCCTTGTAAAATATGAATATGTAATAAAATTATCATCTCCTTCAACACTTCTACATATTCTCTGTATAAGTTGTAGATTTCTCATCTTAAAAAATTATCTGGAATATGTATTGTGTCTTTATTTGGAATACACTCTCAATGCTTTGAAAAGACATCTTTCAGCCATGACATTGCAATAATTGTTGATGGCCCAACCTCTCTTCTATAATGTACTTCTGAATAAAATGTATGAACCTTTTCTAGTATTTCTTGGATTCTTGACAAATGGAAATTATTAATTGAATGCAACATTTTGAAAGGACTTCTACAGAGAAATGCATTCCCAATATGATAATTGTAACCTGCTAGTTTAGATTGCTTGCAAGCCACTAGATATGATTTTTTCACACTTTTATTATTTGACAAATATCTCTTCCTTTGCTCCAAAGAAAACTTGAAATCCATATGTTTCAAGGAATTCTTTTGACATCTTTCTGTTATACGGAATTTATAACTATGGATAAGTACATCTTCCCTAAGTGGGTTGTTACACTTAGAACAACAGAAGTAAAGATGTTTAACCTTTTCCTACAATAGACAGATAAGATAAAGGAACCTACTTGTGATCCTTCGCTTCCTTTGATCTCCTTTGAATTGCTCCCATCGCTCCCGCTCAAGCTGAATTCACTCAATTGGTACTTGCGAAAATAAATAGAAGACGACAACAATCAAAGCATATGATCTATCTACTATAAACAAATGGAATCAACAACATTTGAACATACATTCATCATAGGTATGGACAAAAGTATTGGAAAAGGAACAAACAACTTTATTGATTGATAGAAGGAGAAGTTACACCAGATGTGGTTCAATCCCGTGTCACTCATCCAACTTAGCCCAAACCCTCATCACACCAATAGCACATCAATCCAGCAACGTAACATTAATTGACAATGATTTCAAGTCTCAAACCAACAATATTTCTCTATAATATCCAAGTTATAGCCTTTTGATCACTATGATGAGTGGTCAATTTATAGGGAAATGCAAGTGGTTTTGTCATAAATTATGTATTGAATGTTTTTTCATAATTGGATAGTTAGTTTCCATGGAGAAATGGATGAGAGGATAGAGGGTTGAATGATCCACAACCTATCGAAAAAAAAGCTCATAGGATGAGATAAGAGTTGGGCATCCTTCTAGAATGCTCTAGAATCAAGGCATATTCCTAGAATCCTATGCCAATTTCACTCATCCTTGCCCAACGTAGGAGTAAGTGGGCCTAAGTGCTCTGCAACGCAGGTCTGAATGGGCCTATCTTCTAGGTAGAGCAATTTCCCCTGACCAAAGGTGTGTTGTCCCAAGGAGGCTTTTAGTAAGGTTTCAAACTAGGAAACTTTTATGGATGAAAGCATTCAATATGATGACCTGTCTAGGGCATGTAGCAACTGAATTAGGGTTTGATGAGCCATATTTGAACTTATCTGATCGTTAGGAGTGATGTGCCGAAATAGAGCTATAACAGCTGCCTCCTAAAGCATGAAGTCAAAAATGATAATGTTGAATGATATGCTTTATAATGTGATGAGGAGGATTTGAAGTGGACGGTGACTAGCATCAATTACAATACATAATATCATGATATATTTGAATTTTTCATGAATTTATGAGGGAAGGCATACCCATACTCAGCATATAAACTTTTCATTACATTTACATAATCAGATAGTCGTATATAGATATAGACCCATGATAATATGACAATTTGTGTAAAGCCATTGTACAAATGATTTAGTACTCTCCTGAAATCGCAGACCAGATGGATGAAACTAGATCCTAGTTCTTCTATCTCATCCAATCGTTCACTAAAGTATGATTCTAACCATGTGAAAATGTTATATAAATTCAAACATGGGAAGACACCATAGGATTACTAGCCAATGATGTGAGTTGTTAACAGACACGAGAGAAATCACCAATAATGATAATGATTATCAAGGTACTACAATACATTTTGTATGGTGTGAATAAATGTTTTGATGTTGAACACCATACAAAGTCTTTCGGTCGAAGGCATGTGATGTCAACCTATCACCAGAAGTGATAAAGTTTCCATTGATGTATGCAAGCCTCAAGGGACTGGAAGGGTGTTTCTAAGTCAACTTCTTGGATAATGTGCTGATGTCAACAAGAAGTGACTCTTTGCAGGAGGGCCTTGATGTATCCCCTATCAACGAAATAAAACAAGTGTAATGATTTTGAAGACAGAATGTGACCGACGATACAATGTTCATGAATGGTGGTCATGAAAATGAAGTTTTATGAGTATTGAAAAAGATGAAGTTTATAGAGTGACTTCTATTGAACATGTCGGCGATACTGAATGAATTGGCAACATTGAACCAAAAACAAAGTTATGGATGGTGTGATAGACCATAAGTATGATAACCATGTAGCAGGTAACCCAACCCAAATAGCCACAGAGATGAAGTGAACGTATCGTGTTCAATAGCGACTTGCTACCATAAAGTGATTTATCCCTTTTCCCATTTTCCCTAGTCATTGTTAACTAGTACCTCTTTGTTTTCTTTAACAAGCTTGAGGAGGATAACATATGCTTGATGTATAATTCCACCCTTCAGGTGAATCCATTTCTATGTGATGTTTTAACAAGTCTAGAGAAGGTGAAACTCAATCTTGTCATGATGGACAAGTTTGTCACTATTTGATTCTTTAACAAGTTTAACGAAAAATGAGAACTCCGTCTTTTTCATATTTAGAGAGTTTGAAAAGGGACAAAAAGAAAATCACACAAGTTATTTTTCGTAAATTTGTCTCTCAAGTCCAAAAAAGCATAAAATAATACAATAGAGAACCCCTTGACCATGTTCGATCAACGTATTCCTTTTTCGTATGTAATCTATCTCAGTCCGAAAAAGGTTTAAACATATACTTAGTACATGTCATTTCCAATCCATTTACGAGCTAAAAATGATTCAGAAATATTTTCATATATCGAGAGTCTGAAAAGAGCTTAAAGAGGACTCTAGGGGGGTTCCTTTTTCGATGCTTAACAGAGCTTGAAAAAGAGATAAAAGTATGCTCTCTGGTCAAAAGTACATTTTATGATCATGCATGTCGAATTCATAATGTCAGCTATAAACCTGCTCAAAGAACCACCAAATGGATTAAACATACTTGTTTCATTGGTAAAAATATGTAAAAATTATAGCTTATTCATTTAATGAACATGAAATAACCATAAAACAAGAATTTACCAAGTCATTTTTACCATTTGACATTTACCGTTCAATTTTGTGTTCTAAACCAATTTTTACCTCAAACTTTAGCAGTTGATCACAGGAACTTCTGTGGATCATTCTTTGTGCCACTAGGACCAGGTAGGGGATCTACCTCTTCTCTTTCATTTAAGGTCATTCCTTTTCAATTTTAGGCAAATTTTTTAGGGTTTTGGGGTCCCTAGGGTAAATATACCATGCCCTGGGATCAAAGCACCCCAATGCATCGAAAACTGCATTGCAGTGCAGTCAAGCAGAAGGGGGACTACTCTGCAACACACTATCTATAGACCAGGGGTGCTCTAGGCATAGTTTAGAAATTTGTTTCATCATTTCTACCCAAAATCTCTTCGGTTTTTTTCATGAAATGGATCCTAACTAAGCCTATGGTGTGATTTCAGAGTTTGATCGGATCAGAATGGCTATTACTTGGCATGAAAGAGAACATGAAGAACAGGATATGGTTTCCCTAAAAAATCCTGGTACTATTGAGGCCCTTAGAGATTTTGGGTCACTCAAATATTTCAGGTTATCCAAGATGAGACAACGGTTAGAACTCTTGTAGTTCTTGATTCATTCATGGGATCCAGCTGAGCAAGTTTTTCACATAGGGCACAAAGTTCTCCCTATATTAATTGATGATATTTAATTTCTCATAGGATTGTCAAGACATGGTTCCCCCATTTCTCTTTCAGGTTCTACCCAAGGGGGTGAATCAGTGAGGGACTACATTCGACATGTTTGTCGGCCAAGTACACAACCTAGAAAATATGGAATGATAAACATCAAGGATTTTCATGATATGACCTTGCAAACAATCCTCTTTACTATCGCAAAGTTGGTGGGTAACACGAGACCTCATGTTGCGAATAGCTCATACATGGAGTATGCACTCGAGTGTCTCGAGCCAACTATGTTCAACTGGTGTGAGGCAGTACTCTCTTTGATGAAAGAGTAGTTGACTAAAGTAAAGAGTGGTAAGATGAAAAATTTTAGTTATGGATCGATATTAATCGCTTTTACTTTGGAGATAATTCCATTGATGCAACCTCAACATGTGACACTGAGTTTAGCCGGTCCTAGAGATCCACAGATGCAAACATGGGTAGAGTTGATGGCTAGACATGCTGGTTAGTCATCAATCTCATTTTCTACCACATTCTTCAATTGGCTCCATTGACAACATATTGTCATCGAGGAGCATCCATATGTAGGGATGGATTTTCGTGGAGATATGGATTTGAGATTACTAGTGGGTGCTTAATGGGGTGCAATAGGTAAATTGTTTTGACCATGTATTTTTGATTTTTTGAGATTTTACATGTTTTTTTGTTTTTTGATGTTTCCAAGACTAAAACAAAAAATGTTCTCATTTATATAGATATTGGCATTGTTCGACCAATAGGTCATCAACAGGAGGCAGGTGAACCAGTGAGGAGAAATGTAGGAAGAGAAGTTCTCCAGGATTTGGATCTGAGAAAGACACTGGCGGAGCTACAAGATCATATAGAGGGGTTAACCCTCGGTATACTGTATGTTCAGATCAAGGAGTTACCGATGAGACTACAGTGCCATACTATTGGTGTACCTAGCCATTAGATGAGGCTATTTCACATGATAGCTTAGGCAGTGACATATTATCATGAGCATCATTAGATCTACTTAGGAGATTTACTGTATGCATTTTGAGGTTTTGAGATTAGATGACCAACATGTCTTGGACACAAATTTTTGTAAAAAATTTGAACATCTATCTATTTTACTTTTAGTTTTTTTGTATGGTTGTGTAATCCTATTCAACTGTTGATGTGAATTGAAAATTTACTCTTTACATATGTTTTAAATGTCTGTTTAACACGTAATTTGCTAAAGAACAAGTCAATGTGTTAAAGTTTCTAGAAATGTGTTGATATTGAATGTAATCAAAATGTCTTTCCAAGAGACAAACTCTAAGGAACATACGATAAATAGTTGGATTTTGGATGGTATAAACATTTGTAAGTTGCAGTACGACAAGTTGTGAGTCTAGCATGACGATCCAATGAATGCCGAGCGAAATGGAATCAGATAGGAGTTCGATCAATGCACTATACTTAGTGATATTGTTCATAGATCAACTAATACAAATCCCTTGAAAAATCACTAACTCGACACTTGGAGCAAGTATGGCCCATGCTGCAGAAGATAGGTTCTGTGTACTATGACTAGCACCATTGGCATAACCAACAAATGGTTCAAAAGATTCCGACATCTGCAACAAATGCAAAATAGATTACTAACCACATAAAAAACTCTAAAAGTCACATTGTGACACACACACACAATCAAAGAATATATACAGTGTTTTTACTACACACAATCAAGCATAGTAACATTTAAGTTACAACCCATTTTGGGGCTGTGACAATGGAATTCCATCATAATCAACCAACTTGTAAGCACCTTTTGCCAAAAAATGCTTGAAAATGTAGGGGCCCATCCATAGTGGTTCAAATTTTCCTACTCCTAATTTATCGGCTTCTTGATCATAAATCAAGACCAGGTCTCCTTCTAAGAATATGCGAGGCTTGACATTGCAGTCATATTTTGCCTTAATTCGTTTCTTATGTTCTTTTTTGGCCAATGTGGCTTCACAATGTGTTTCATCTAGATGGATGAGTTCTAAGAAATGTGCTTCCTCATCAGAAGTGTTAGGTAACGAGTCAATTGCGAGTTTTAGTTATGAAATTTCACATTGTATTAGCAAGATTTCCTCTAAACCATACACCGATTGGAAAGGTGTGAATCTAGTTGCTGTTAGCTCTGCTATACAACGGTGATTTTCTAAGGTCAAAGAAAAGCTTGGTCTACTTGGATGTGTGCAGAAGGACTCCACATCGATCATTATCTCCTTTCTGCCCCTATCCTGCTTATTCTCCTTCAGCTCCATTTCCTCTGTTTTTTTCTCTAAACCCTACAAAGTAGCCCTCTTCAACTCTAGAACCCACCATAAATCCTCACCCACATGACCCCGCACTTCCGTAACCCATCGCCATCCTTTGATTGCAGCCGTTAATTGTCCTGATCCAATGGTCCCCATTGCAAATAACCTGGCTGTCTATTTCCCGCCGTCGGATCATCCCCGCTGCAATTGGATGACATCCGCTCCTCCTACATCCACAAACTGACCGCACGTTAACTAGCGATCAAAGCAGTTTTTGTCTCATCCGCCACGTGTCACATGTTGGCTGGCATTGCTCGCCCTTGTTCGATTACCACTCACCCTCCAAAAGCGGTGCGATCAATATCGCTTACCGCCAAAACCGTAGTCCCCGCTCGTTAATCCTCACACATCTCTTCCGCCCGATGACCGTTGGATTTGTCTACCCAAGATCCAACGGCTCATGATTGTCTGCTCCCATTTCCTCCTAATACCTCCTTGCCAAGCATTGTCTATCGTCCATCTATGTGACCCAACAGTTGATATCCATTCTCCATCCTGCTCACACGTATGCCATGCAGTCCTTTCGTACTCAACCATTCCATATTCCCAAAAGGATGAAGGTGGCTAGAGTTTAGTACTCTACACAGTTACTCCTCAACAACTGCATTCAATAGGAAGGATGGCTGAGAAAGAAAGGGCAAGTCTCGAGCAGTTAAATGCATTCAGTAGGTATGGAAATTCATTCATACAACACTCCACCTGCTCGAGAAGTACAACAAAGCACCTGAGAAGATCAAATCCATTCACTGAAGCAAGCAGATAGCACCAGAGACTATGTCAGACAGTTAAAGTGGTTAGTGGTCAATTATGAACCCTCCATGCCTAGAATATCATAACATTTTTGTAAAGAAACTCTATATATACCCAAAAAAATAGATGTAATCAGGGTTGATGGTTGTTGTTTTGATGTAAGGTTCAACTTCTAGAGACTATAACTGCTTTAATACTTGTAGTGTCGCGTCTTCATTTTTAGCTAATACAAGCTTCTTTTGCTTTTAATTGCTCAATTTTCACATCTATCCTGTTCTAGGTTATGCTTGTTATACAGTTTTCATGAACTCTTGATATTTAGCATTAGAGGAGCTGTCATCCTACCTCTGTGTTAAAATCTTGTATGTATCAGTGAATGTGTTATTCAGGTTTCTGTTTACCTAGTGGTAGAGAGCTATCATCCTGTCCGTGCATTAGGAAATAGATTTGCAGACATTTGTACTGGTTGCAGCCAGCCATCACTA
>APFE030508655.1:147200-185858 GCA_000404065.3 Pinus taeda | reverse complement strand
GTTTGGACACATTTCCGGTTGTAATCATCTATCTGGCGACTCTACTGGAGGACCAACCTTTGGTGACTCCACATTACAGTTCTGGCTCAGTTTGTAAGGCATACCTAGAGAAATCCTCAGAAATCACCAGCTGACCCAGTGCCTGACCTTGAGAAGACTGTCAAATCGAAGAAAAAATCACAGAAAGGAGCATCAGGATCAGGTAAGCCTAAGAAATCCTATGTATCTCTGCAAGAGAAGGTTATAATTGAGAATACATAGTTTGAAGATCTAGAGCCTAGTATTGCTAGTGAAGAATCACCTTCAGAGATTCATAAAGCTCCATGTTCATTTAGTTCCCATTTAGATCTCAGTCCAAAGAAAGTATCCCATACAGTCCATCATCTCCCTTTGTCTCTATCATCCATTTCATTGTTCCCCACCATCAAATCTACCAGTATCCTTCCACCTACCCCAGTCATGGTAGGCCAGCAATCACCCACAAAGATGGAAAGAATTATAGCTGCTAGATATGGACCCCTAGTCTTGCCTGTCCCTTTGAATGCCGTGCCTGCAGGAGAGTACCAGAAGTATATGCCCAAGTTCACTAGTACAGAGGGGGTAACAACTGAAGAACACCTTGAATATTTTTATAGTTATGTTAATAACCTAGATATCAGTGAAGATGATGTGTGGATGAGATTTTTTGTCCAGAACCTAGATGGAGAAGCTAGAAATTGGTTCAAAGAATTAACCCCTAGGTCTATAGCATACATTGAGGCCTTAGATGATGTGTTCCTAAACCACTGGAGGGATAAGAAAGATTTTCTCTACTGTCATACTAAATTTGGGAAATTGCAGAGGGAGAATGGTGCGCTGTTGTTTGATTTCAATAAGAGATTCAACCATATGCACAGCAAAATACCATATGAAGTGAAACCTACCCCTACTTCTACTATGCTTACTTATGCAAATGCCTTCGATTTGTTGGCATTATGATGTATGTGTTGTACTTGATGGAAACCCACTCATAGAAGAACAACTCGCTTATACTCAACCAGATGAGTCTACAGAAGAAATATTAGATGTAAAAGAATACATGGGTTGTAGGATAGAGGAATCAGATGACAAATTGTGGTGCAGTAGTGTTATTTTTAGGTTCCGTAGGTGCACCGATCTAAAGGTGCAGACATTGGCAGGTTGCACAGGTGCGTCGTTCACAGAGTGCGGACATGTTCGCAGGCATTTCGAACAAAAGGTGCGAAACTAAAATGCACAGACTTTCATGCAGAGAAAAATGCACATCTTAAGTTTGGTCCATGGTATTTAGCCTGACGTTTTTGATCCTATGGTTTTGGTCCGTGGTTTTGCATCTAGAATATTGAACCCAGGATTTGGGTCCCTAGTATGGCTTCTCAATGGTTTTGATCCATGGTTTGAGTAAGTCCTTGGCTATAAAAGGGAAAGGAGATCATTTGGCTAAATACAAGTGTGTTGAATATCTTAAGAATAGCAAGATCTGAATTTCTGATAATCGGTTGGTGAGTTATAGTTGAACTTGAATCAAGAAGAAACCGGAGCGCTATAAGTCAGATCTGATAATGGGTCAAGATCTCCTTGGCGCATGAACGGATCTATGAATTTGACAGTCTGGGGTATATTTGAGGATTGATAAACTATCTATATCCATAGATGTGCAGAATCAGAGAAGGCGCAGGTGTGGAGGTGCGCAACAACAGAGAAGGCGCAAGTGCGAAGGTGCAGTACCAGTGAAGGAGCAGGTGCGGAGGTGCACAGATCAGAGGACGCCACAGATGCGGTGGTGCACAGAGCATAGACAGTGTGGGTGTGAAGCTGCGTAGGTCACAGATAGTGCAGGAACGAAGCTCCGCAGGCCACAGACAGAGAGAGTGCAGACATTTGCAGGTTACTACTGGTGAAGTTGCAGGCTTTTCTTGAAGTATATTTTAGCTGATTTTGTCTATTGTTGTAGTGTTCTGGGTATAGACTTGGTATTTGGTTACTGGTACTGTTTGTCTGATTACAACTTTCTGAGAAGTTATTGGTTAATTGGTTGATGCACATATACTTGATGATTGCTTCATATTCATGGATCCAGTCTGAAAATTGATGAAACATGGTCCTTGGAAGAAAAGAGAAGGTAGTAGCCTTTTGTAGGTCAGCACCTACATACTAGTATCTTAGCTAGTACAAGAGCTAAGGGTGTTGTAGCTCCCTTCCAGGAGAAGCTGGAAAACGAGAGAGGGTTGTAGTTCTCTACGGGTTGCAGCCTGTGTACTGGTAAAGGACTGCACTAGTACAAAATCATTCTAAAAATAAGTTTCTAATTGAAAGAAGATAGAGACATATTGCAGCAGGTGGTTTTCACCCACATTGGGTTTCCACCTTACGTCTTGTGTTCCTTGGTGTGACTGTCTATTTTGTGTTCCTGCTAATTATTATATGGTTCTCACATACAAATTAATGACAAACATCTGAAGAATAATTTAAATTATAAGTCTGGAAGGTATATACAAGTTTCAATTGTCAGATCTACAAATGTTTGTATAGATTGAAAAGAATTTGATAATACTGATTCACCCCCCTCTCAGTATTATTTCCAACAATTGGTATCAGAGCATGTCCTTCAACAAAAGCTTGATTGCTTGAAGGAAGATCTATCATCATGAGCAACTATGAAAAGGAAGCATCTATCAGGCCACCGATATGTGATGGGACCAACTTCGTCTATTGGAAGGTAAGAATCACTGCCTATCTTCAATCTCTTGGTACAGAAGTTTGGGATATTGTGGAAACAAGATACACATTTCCATCACCAACTCCTACAAATCTAGGAGAGAAGAAGAAGTATGAAACAAATGCAAAAGCAGTCAATACTCTATTGGGAAGTCTATCTCAATCAGAAATTGTCAAGGTAATGCAACTCAAAAGCGCAAAAGAAATATGGGACAATATCGTTCTAAGCTATGAAGGAGATGAACAGGTACAACGTATAAAATTACAAACTCTTAGAATTCAATATAAAAGTATCAGAATGCATAATGATGAAAGTGTGGCTAGCTATTTCCTACGTATAGATGAGATCATAAATTGTATGAAAAACTTGGGTGAAGAAATAAAAGAAGTTGTTCTGGTTGAAAAAGTTCTAAGATCTTTGCCTTCTAAGTTTGATTCAAAAGTTTCTGGCATAGAAGAAAGGAGAATTTATGGAACCTTACCATGTTACAACTTCATGGAATTCTAACTGCCTATGAAATGAGAAAAGGAGGACCATCAGACAGAAGAGAAGCCGCATTCAAAGCCTCAGGAAAAGAAGATTGTAATGAACCATGATATATGTCTGAAGAAGAAGAAGAATCGAACTTTGTCAAGAACCTTCAATGAGGAACTGGAATATTCAGAGGTAAGTTTCCTTTCAAATGCTTTGCTTGTGGAAGAGTCAGTCACTATGCTGCAAAATGCCCTCATAAAGATAGACTAGACAAAGGTAAGGAACCTGTTAGATGGAACAGAAAACAGAATGCAAGTAAGAAAAGCTATTATACTCATGAAGATAGTGATGGACTTTCAAATAGTGATGAAGATGACCAAGGTAATGATAATAGACTTTTGATGGGTTTCAAAGATGGTGATTTGTTGGATGCTATAAATGAAGAAGATCTTTATGAAGAAATTTCTAAACTCAAAATTGGTTTAGAAGAAAAGAACATGATTATAGGCACATTGACTTTCCAACTTGCTGAAAGAGATAAACACAATGAAGAGTTCGAATGTGAAATTGTGGGACTTAGAAAAGAAATTGAGAAAACAAAAGCTCTTAATCTTAGATTTGCTAAAGGATCTAAAACCTTAGATGAGATTATCAAAGTGCAGCATTCTCCTCTTATCAAGACAAGTCTCGGATATTCTGAAGAAACATATCAAGCACAGAAGCCATCCACCTCTAAAAGCTATCTTGATGTAGCACGGAGACGTGAACAGGTTGACAATCGACAGCAAAAGCATAATACAGACTACCAGATAAATCAGGGACCATTTGCTTCAAGAATGAACAAAGATTACCAAGTAAGTTAGGGGAAATCTACTTCCAGGATGAATAGAAGCTTCAATAAGGTAAATCATTCTTAATTTGGCTCAAGAATTGAAGTCAATAGAAATTACAATCAATTGGGTAGTAGGTTTGATAATCGTAGGAATTTCTTCAATGGCCAATGTTTCTCTTGTCATAACTTTGGTCATAAAGCTACTCAATGTGTTTCCTACAAGACCATCATGACTAGGTAAGCTCAAAAACAAAGAAGTATGACTGGGATTATGAAAAGGACCTAAACTAACTTCTCTTCTCTTGAACATGAAATAAAATGTTCTATTTGTAACAATTTCGGGCATGAAGATTCTAAATGCAGGAGCAGGTTTTGGAAAAAGGAGCCAACTTCATTGAATCCCAAAATATGGAAAAAGAAAGAATTACAATTAGACAGATGTGGGATAGCCTTATATTTTGAAGGACGGGAAAATCAATGGTACATTGATAGTCGATGCTCAAAACATATGACAGGTGATAAAGAAAAACTTCAGTCATATACTACCTTAGAAAGGGAAAAAAAGGTATCATTTGGAAATTACACCCGTGCATTCATAAAAGGTAAAGGTTCTGCTCAATTGAAAAAGAAGGTCAAAGCTGGTAATGTTATGTATGTTGATGGATTAAAACATAATTTATTGAGTGTTAATGAAATGTGCGATCAGGGAACTGAGGTAATATTTAGATCAAGTGGATGTATTGTTCGTGAGCTTGACATAGGAAAAACAGTGATCAAAGGCACAAGAACTCTGAATAATCTATATATATTCAAAGAAGGAGAAGAACAATGCTATCTGAGCAAAAGTGATGAACACTAGCTATGGCATAGAAGATTGGGGCATCTTAGCTTCTCCCAGATAAGGAAAGCATGCAAATATCAGGCGGTTCATGGTCTTCTTGACATCAGAATTCCAGAAAATACAATATGCAAATCTTGTCAATTTGGTAAGCAAACCATAACTAATTTTCCTGAGAAAGAAGGATCAGCTAGCAGGCCCCTTGAACTTGTTCACACCGATATATGTGGTCCAACTAGAAAGAGGTCACCTCGAGGGGAAGAGTACTTCATATTGTTCATTGATGACTTTTCAAGGATGTGTTGGATAGGACTCATGAAGTATAAAGATGAAGCCTTCGAAAAGTTCAAGTCATTCAAATCTTTGGTTGAGAACAAATCAGATTGTAGAATCAAATGTCTCAGATCTGATCGAGGAGGGGAATTTACCTCAGATGAGTTCTTCGATTTTTGTGAAGAACATGGAATAAGAAGGGAATTCTCAGCTGCAAGGACTCCTCAACAAAATGGAGTAGTGGAAAGGATGAATAGAATAGTTCAAAAAATGGCTCATGCTATGCTTGATGAATCTGGAACTCCTGCAACCTTCTGGGTTGAAGCCGCATTTTCCACCATTACTATTCTCAACAAGACAAACATCCGGGTAAACAACACTCAGACTCCTCATGAACTCTGGTATGGTAAGACTCCCACGGTAAAATACTTCAAAATCTTTGGAAGCAAATGCTACATTAAAAGGACAGATGAAAATCTTGGCAAGTTTGAACCTAGAGCAGATGAAGGCATTTTACTTGGCTACTCTCCTCACAACAAAGCTTACAAATGTTACAATAAAAGACTTGGCAAAATTGTTAAAAGCATTGATGTAGTGGTTGATGAAGAAGGAAACACTCCTAGATAGGTAAAATCTGAAGATCTCAAAGATGGCGAAGATTATCCGTCAACATCAAATCAGATTAGAAGAAATCCATGAGGCACTAGAAGAACAGATAAGGATAGAAGAAAAGACTCCATCCAGATATGTTCAAAAGAATCACCCAGAATCTCAAATTTTGGGGCATAAGGAGGCAAGTGTACAAATAAGAAGAACTATTGCAGAAGCTTCAAGCTATCTAGCATTGCTCTCCTCCATTGAACCACAAAATGTAAGAGAGGCTTGCAAAGATGAATGCTGGGTCAAGGCCATGGATGAAGAACTCGAGCAGATTGAAAAGAATAACACTTGGGAGTTGGTTCCTAGACCAACAGATAAAAATGTCATGGGGACAAAATGGATTTTCAAAAATAAACTAAATGAATATGGAGAAGTGGTCAAAAACAAGGAAAGACTTGTTTGTAAAGGGTATGCGCAACAAGAAGGCATAGACTTTGAAGAAACTTTTGCACCAGTTGCTAGACTTGAGGCTATAAGGACGTTCCTTGCTCTCTCTAGCTTTCAGAAGTTCAAAGTATTTCAAATGGATGTAAACTTTTCCTTTCTGAATGGGGACCTAGAAGAAGAAGTATATATTGAGCAACTGGATGGATTCATTATTAGAAATGATCCAAATATTGTATGTAGACTTAAGAAGGCACTCTACGATCTTAAATAGTTTCCAAGGGCTTGGTACTATCATCTGGAAAAATACCTTCATCAACAAGGTTTCTCAAAAGGCTCAGCAGATAGCAATCTATATATAAAAATTGATAATGATAAATTGCTAATACTTGTTTTATACGTTGATGATATCATTTTTGGCAGCAATGAAGAAGCCATGAGCCAAAAATTTTCTTTGGTGATGCAAAAAGAATTTGAAATGTCTTTGTTGGGTGAGCTAACATACTTCCTTGGTTTACAAATCCAACAAAACAAAGACGGTATCTTTTTATCACAAACCAAGTACCTAAAGCAGATCTTGAAGAAATATGGCATGGAAGACTCAAAACTGGTATGTACTCCTATGGTAACAGGATGCAGCCTCAACGCTAATGATGAATCAGCAACAGTCCATCAACCAACCTATAGATCCATTGTTGGCAGTCTACTCTATATAACAGGAACTCAACCAGACATCATGCATGCAGTGGGAATAGTTGGAAGATTTTGGGCTAATCCAAAGGAAGCACACCTTCAAGCAGTTAAGAGGATCTTCAAATATCTTCAAGGAACACAAAACTATGGCTTATGGTATCCTAGAAATGCAGATCTCACACTTCATGCATATACAGATGCAGATTGGGCAGGAAGCATGGATGACAGAAAAAGCACTAGTGGTGGAGCATTCTTTATGGGGTCCAGATTAGTATCTTGGTTCAGCAAGAAACAAAGTTCCATTGCTCTATCTATAGTTGAAGCAGAATATGTGGCTGCTGCATCTTGCTGCACACAAATTCTTTGGATGATACAAACTTTGCAAGATTTTCAAATCACCTATACTCCACCTATCTCCATCTTCTGTGATAATACAAGTGCAATCAGTATCTCAAAAAATCCTGTAATGCATTCAAAGACTAAGCACATACCTATCAAGTATCATTTTCTAAGGGAACAAGTGCTTGAGCAAAAGGTCAAGTTGGAGTATGTTCCTTCCAAGGAACAAGTTGCTGATATACTCACCAAACCATTGCCCAGGGAAACATTTGAATACCTCAGACATAAGCTGGGGGTTGTTGATGCATCATCGTGCTGTTAAAACTTGTCTGTTGTACGCAGGTGGATACACGTACATATGCCAGTTTATGTGGGTTGAGTTTTGGGTGAAGAGAGTCCGATATGGGTCAATCAGAGACCATCTGGCACAGGTTCAGGAGGAGCATATATTCTCATAATAATTCATTGTTGGCATTATCTTAGAAGTCCTTTTGTTTGATTTCACAGGTGTTCTTGGTAGAATGTGTGCTGGTCTGAAATTTGATTATGTTGTTGATAGTTGTTCTTGTCTCTATGTCATGTATTTATTTTCATATCAAGGTCATGTAACAGCCTATTTTGGTTTCCCCACTATGTCTGGGATGAATAATGTATGTTCTGGTTTGGTATATCCCCATTTAATTGGGAGGATGAGTCAATATTGGTATCTACCCACTTGATTGGGAGATGGATGTATGTATGAGTCCTTGATGATAGGAGAGTCAATTATGATGTATGGAGTCATGTTTATTCTTGTAGAACATCTTTTTGTAGACCTTTCTTACAGTCACGAGGAGCATGAATAATACACTTTAGCAGAGCAGAGACTTCAGAATGTACTCAGAGGGAGCATGGACAGATTGGTATGCCTTGGCATATTCAAAGGGGGAGCTCTTTCAGAGATTTCAGCAGGTACTCAGGGGGAGTATGGTCAGCGGAATGGTTATCAAACGAAGAGAATATTTGGGTCCACCCTCTTCCCTTGATGTCAAAGGGGGAGAGTGATTTGGTATTGTTGCCATCAAGTCCAAAGGGGGAGATTGTTGGCATTATGATGTATGTGTTGTACTTGATGGCAACCCTCTCATAGAAGAACATCTTGCTTATACTCAACCAGATGAGTCTACAGAAGAAATAACAGGGTTGCAGGACAGAGGAATTGTGGTGCATCAGTGTTATTTTTAGGTTCCGCAGGTGCACCGATCAAAAGGTGCGGACATTGGCATGTTGCGCAGATGCGCAGTTCACAGAGTGTGGACATGTTCGCAGGCATTCTGAATAAATGGTACGAACCTAAAATACACATACTTTCATGCAGAGAAAAACGCTCATCTTAAGTTTGGTCCATAGTATTTAGCCCGACGTTTTTGATCCTATGGTTTTGGTTTGTGGTTTTACATCTAAAATATTGAACCCAGGTTTTGGGTCCCTAGTATTGTTTCTCAATGGTTTTGATCCATGGTTTGAGTAAGGCCTTGGCTATAAAAGGGAAAGGAGATCATTTGGCTGGACACAAGTGTGTTGAATATCTTAAGAATAGCAAGATCTGAATTTCTGATAATCAGTTGGGGAGTTATAGTTGAACCTGAATCAAGAAGAAACCAGAACATTATAAGTCAAATCTGCTGATGGGTCGAGATCTCTTTGGCACATGAACAGATCTATGAATTTGACAGTCTGGGGTATATTTGAGGACTGATAAACTGTCTATATCCAGAGGTGCACAGGATCAGAGAAGGCGCAGGTGCGGAGGTGCACAATACCAGTGAAGGAGCAGGTGTGCAAATTAGAAGACGCCACGGGTGCGAGGTGCACAGAGCACATACCGTATGGATGTGAAGCTGCGTAGGTCGTAGACAGAGAAAGTGCGGACATCTGCAGGTTACTACTAGTGAAGCTGTGGACTTTTCTTGAAGTATATTTTAGCTGATTTTGTCTATTGCTATAGTGTTCTGGTTATAGACTTGGTGTCTGGTTCCTGGTACTATTTGTCTGATTACAACATTATGAGAAGTTATTGGTTAATTGTTTGATGCACATATACTTGATGATTACTTGATATTCATGGATCTAGTCTGAAAATTGATGAAACGTGGTCTCTGGAAGAAAAGAGAAGGTAGTATCCTTCTGTAGGTCAGCACCTACGTACTAGTATCTTAGCTAGTACAAGAGCTAAGGGGGTTGTAGCTCCCTTCCAGGAGAAGCTGGAAAACGAAAGAGGGTTGTAGCTCTCTGCAGGTTGCAACTTGCGTACTGGTAAAGGACTGCACCAATACAAAATCATTGTAAAAATAAGTTTCTAATTGCAAGAAGATAGAGACATATTGCAGCAGGTGGTTTTCACCCACATTGGGTTTCCATCTTACATCTTGTGTTCCTTGGTGTGACTGTCTATTTGTGTTCCTGCTCATTATTATATGGTTCTCACCTACATATTAATGACAACATCTAAAGAATAATTTAAATTACAAGTCTGGAAGGTATATGCAAGTTTCAATTGTCAAGATCTACAAATGTTTATATAGATTGAAAATAATTTGATAATACTGATTCAACCCCCCCCCCTCAGCATTATTTCCAACAAGGAGTGGCAACAATGTCCCACTACTGGGGCTAGTGATGTACAATGTAAACATGTGTCTTGGAACTTTTTCTTAATACCAGAAACCCAGTAAGGCCACTACATTCTTCATGCATTGACTATAAATGTTTGTAAGGCTATTTCGTGGACATTTGTATTTCATGTTTGCTTTCACATGTACTAAGATAGTTGAACTATTTCATCTATTTTAGTGCTTATCTGATTGAGAATGTGCTGTAATGGTTTCTATCATTATCCCGTCCTTGTGGAATATTCTGTGGGATACCAAACAAATCATTCCTTGTTTGTTTGTTGTAATGATCGTTGCATCCACTGTGGACGATTCTTATGGATGTGAGACAAATCTCTCCTTGTTTTTTGGTTTTAATAATTGTCGTATTTGTTGTGGACTATTCCATTGGATGTTAGACAGGTTCTTTTGTTTCATGTGTGTCTCTTCCTGGGTGGTACTTAGAGGTTCACTTTTCTCTCCCCCCTTATTGTAGAAGAACCTTGACAAAGTTACATTGCACACTCACCAGGCACACCTGCCTTTCTTTACGAAGACACCATTGTGTCACTCTCTTGTGCTGAAAGCTAGATCAAAGGAAAATCTTTAAGGATTTGTCAATTAGGCCTTTATTCTAGATGAGACTCCTACACCAAATGGTGTGAGGTCTTATTGGTTCTTCATATTAGAGAGATCCCCTTGGTTGACGGATTTCCAACACCGTCAACAAAATGGCACTAGAAGGAGGGTCAGATAACAAGCTGTGCCCATTGAGTCTGGTAGGAATCTCTTATTTAAAATGGCTCTTCCCCAAATCATAATCCTAGGATTGTTTTCTAAAAATGTTAATTATGACCATCCCTATGGAAGTTATTCATAACCTATCTGAATTTAAGTTCGATGGTGAGGGTGGATCAATTTTTTGTGAATGTTTGTTTCAAGTTGTCCATCTTTATTTTTCTCACAGAATATGTTCCAAAGGTGTCACAGCTAGATTACTCACCCTCACATTCAAAGGTCATGTTAATCGTTGGTGTCATACATTACCCATTGCTTCTATCCATTCATTTGACTAGCTTGCCAAGATGCTTCATAAAGCCTTAAATAAGTATAACTACCAAGATGTTCGTGGACGAATCAATATTTTAAGAATGAATCTTGACGAATCAGTTGAGGAATTTTATTATCGATGCTTTCATCTTCGTTATGAAATTCCTAAATAACATTTGAGCTGGAATTTCTTGAAACAAGAGTTTGAGCGCTTGGTTCTTGTCTCTTCATATGGTGAACCTAAACCTCCCGATTTTTCTGCTTCCTCAACTCTTGTGAATCATGAGACACCTCAAATTTCAGAGGAGGAGCTTACTGCACCTTTTGTTCTTTGTCCTCCTCCCTTTCCAGTCTTGACGTGGGTGCCCCCTTGCGGTGGTTGTAAAATTGGGCAATCTGCGAATGAAATATGTAGTCCATATTCTCATTCTTCTTCCACTTTTCATGATTCAGATTCAAAGGAGGAAAGTCCAAAATGGCTCATGAAGCCTACGATGACGTCTGAATCCTCCATTTCACAAGATGTTTTCACTGATCACAACTCTAGTCTCAAAGCTAATCCAGATTTTTTTATCCTCTATCATCTACATATCTCGACTCTTTGTATGATGACCTGCTTGATCAGTCTACTCCACCAATTGGTTCTTCACATTCTCTTGATTCTCGAGTTGTTGGCTCAAATTGTGATCAGGTGCAAAGCAGTCACATTATGCAGGTTGATGAGTAGAAAGGTGAAGATGCTTTCAATCTTTCCTCTCTTTTTCAAAATGTTCCGTGTCAAGATATTACGTTTCCATTCTTGAATGATTCTCAATTTGCTAATCTCAATAAAGAATCTAATGTAATCAATTCTTTAAATCAACCCCCAACCTTGGGAAGTGATCATTCAAATGATGATAAATCTATTTTTGTATGCTTAGACGAATGCCCAAACACATCATATGATGTTTCGGTTTCTCATGAAGATTTTAATTTAGATCTAGAATTTGGTTTAATCAAAGAAGATGTTCATATAGAAATTTCCTCTCTACCTTGCTATCCCTTGGGTCCTACTATTTGCAATGCATCTACTTGTGACAAAGATACTCCATGATCTTCAGTTTCTTTATCCGATTAGTTATCCCCTCGATTGACACAAGGCGGTGAGACTGTCCACAGTAAAATTGAAAACAATCAAATCATAGAGAATCCTTCCTAGCCCTCATCATCTATTATCTTGCATGAGGACAATTATTCAAATAAGCTTGCTCATGAGATCTCTTCGATTCATTTATCTTTGAATTTTCAATCTTGAGTAATCTGATTGTTGAAGTTGAAAATTTTGGTGAAACCTGTGACACATATCGCTTCCACCCAATTAGAAGTATTGAAACTAGCAACAACAACTATCCTCAAACCATGCATGATCTGGTTCTGTTGTGGTAAAACACAACCCCCACCCATATTTTTTATTTTATGTACTCAAATAATGGGGACCCTTTCTATAAATTTTTGGCTAAGAATTTTTTTTTTTTTTTTTTTTTCATTTAAGATTGTCTTACAATTTTATCATTTTTTATTTTATTTTCATCGCATTTATGTTTTGATTGTTTCATTGAATCTGAAATTTCACAAGCTTTCCATCGATAATTGTTTCAACTCATTTGGTCAACCAGGTTGTAAATGGCACTCCTTTGAAGTTTGATCATTTTCTCGTGTGGACTAAAAAATGTAAATAACTGTATAATATTTCAATTTTAGTAGCTAAGTAAGATTAAAAGTCATCCATTGTAAACACTGGCTTTTAGTTAACTTTTATTAATTTTTCATTTTTTTCTCCAACGGTCCTACAAAATGACCCAGCTAAATCATACATAGGCTGAAATCATGTTTTAGGATCTTCGTAATTTACTCCAATTTATTATTTTAAGACAAAATGCCAAGACTGGATTCTCAAAAATGCAAAATAGTTATAGTTCAATTTGTAGGATTAATAATTCACGTGGGCCCTGCTCATTTTCATTAATTTAATAGCCCTCGAGACGCAAATCATAAAAAAATTATAAGAAAAAAATATTTCTTGCAAAACATATATCTTGTATCACAAACAAAATTTCTTGCAAAAATATTTTCTCGCAAAATATTATCGCAAAGGCTTAAATTTTGAAACATGAACATTGAAACATGCGATATGCGATAGGCTGATGGGATAAAAGGTTTTAATCTAAGTTTTTATTGATCACCTTATGCCTCCCGTACCTCCACCTTACTTCACCCTCACATCATACTCCACTCACTCCACCTCACCATCCCTATTCCTCCCTCCTCCATTAACTCCACCTGAGTTTGGAATCAAAACATTTCAAAGTTTGAAGTCACTTTGGATTGATTCTAATGGTTTGTTAAAATTTTATATTTATATTATAATATTATAATATTATAATTATAATTTATATTATAATTTTAATATAATTTAAATTATAATATAAATATAATATAACAATATTTTAATTAGTGTTTAAACCTTATTTACTTCCGTTAATAATTAATTTGTAAATAATTAAGATTAATATCATAATTAAAATTAGATTAGCATTAATTAAAATTAATTGTTTATATTAGTTAACTAATAATTAAGTTAGAATTAATTAGTAAATAATTAAAATCTAATTTAGGATTAGAATTTAATTAATAAATTATGATTTTTGGGCCTAGGCAACATAATTTCCAGAATTCTAGTAGTGTTGACTCATCAACTTTGGAGGCTCATAGATTGAGTTTTACTTGACCAAATGAGGCTCAAGACAGCTCATTGGAAAGATAAAATCATGGAGAATATTCTTGAGGATGTTTTATTAACATATTTGATCATTCATTGGGTCTAAAATCTTGTAGAAGATAAATCTCCAAATTTTGAATAAAACTAATTTTCCCGAGTTTTACTCTCTGCATTTTCATTTGCCCAAGCCTCTTCTAAATGAAAATCCATTCGTCAATGATATCCTTGGCCAATTAAATCATCACGACTATTAATAGAAAGCTTGGATTTCCTTTTGAATTATTTATTTAATTGAATTTAATTAGATTTGTTTTAATTCCAGATTTGGCATTTTGATTTTATTTTTACATTTTAATTTTGTTGTGATTTGTTTTTACAGGAAAACAATTGAAAAGATGAGGATAACAAGATCTCAATCACTAAGAATGCTCCAACAATTGAAGAAGAAATTTTGAGCAGATGAAAATTGATTGAGCAGATCTCTTCTTCAACAAATTTTCTTGTTAAGAATTCCTTTGCAAATATTATAAATAGCATATTGCAAAATGTAATAATAGCTTCTCTCCTCTGCAATTCTGGAATTCTAAAAGCACTTATGTAATAAGGATTTACAATTGTAGGCAGGAGTAGAGGAATCTCAAATTTGAAGATTATTGAGGTTTTTCTTTTACATTTTGAGCTATGTATAGTGAACAGAGTTTGCACTATTGTAGCTTTGCTTTTGAAAGCAGAAGCTCAGGCACTGTAAAAAACTATTGGAGACCGGAGCTAGAAAATGGATTCAATAAAATTGGTATTTCGAATACTATTATTTTAAATACTTGCTTCATTTTATGATGACAAGAATGTGTCAATTTACTTTCATATTTGTGCACTTTTGTCGGTATGGGTAATTTGTCTCTATTTTATGTTATTATGTATCTCTACTCTTATGGATTAAATTCTGATTTCTTAATAACTATTTACTCAAAATTATGTCTTATAAAACTAATTTGTTAAATAGTGATATGTTGTGAACTTCTTCCCGAGTGTTGTTGATTAATTATTTCAGTTAAGAGGTCTTAATAGGATGTGTTTGGTATTCATAATGTCAGTTAATTGAACTACTTCATTAGCTTGATATTCATTATAAGCCAAACATATTTAAATCCCGATACTTTAATTATCTTGCTCTTAATTGGATTACATCTATATTTGCCTAATTGAGATAGGATTAAGATAACTCATTTTTCTTTCATTTTAGAATATGTTTGCATTTAGATTAATTTCTACATTCTTTTAAATGCTCTTCCTAAACAGACAAACTTTAGCAGTGGCTTGGCTGAACCCTAAGTCAACTTAAGGATTACTTTCTTGTCTGATCAACAATAGGGTTGATCTGATGTCTCTTCTCCATTGATGAATAAAAGCCATATTTTAAAGCCATTGGAGATTGAGAGGAGGTAAATGGACCTAATTGAACCAGTCAGAACCACCATTCCAAATGGAAAAGGAGTTGCTTTAACGTCTGGACTGGGTGGTCATCCCCCATGTTGTAGCGATTTTCGAGGCTTCAACATTTTGGCGCTAGAAGGAGGGCCTTGTTGTCTATTGGAGACTTTTGAATTTTAACATTTTACTTAATCATGATGGCTCCTATTAAACTTCCAATTTGGAGTTGTATCCATGGACGTGCATCTTCCAATACTCCACCCGAAGTGGTAAGACTCTTGTCTTAGGTAAAGTTTAATGGTAAGAGAAATTCTTCTGCTTTTAATCACGTCTTTCAATTTATTCAAAATGTTTATAATTCTCATTTTCAAGGAATTGATGAAGGTATTTTATGCAAAAATTTTACTCTCACATTCTCAACAAAAGCTAGAAATTGGTGTAGAACTCTTCCAGTTGCTTCAAATCACAGCTGGGATCAATTGTTACAATTTTCATTTGTAAATTTGACGGCTATGATTATGAAAAGGTATGTGACGAAATAGAATATCTACGAAGGTTTGAAAATGAGTCCGTTATTGATTTTAATATTCGATTTTATTTGAATTGTTTAAAATTTAAAGTCGAAGATAAACCTCCGGAAGAAGAATCATTAGATTGGTTTAAACGTATTCGTTCTCTTTCTCCCATTCCCAATCCATATGAAATTAGTTCAAGCTTTGTTCCATCCCCTTCCAACATAAATGAGAATTCCAATATGGATGTGCAAATAAATTATGATGAAATGGTCTCACAAAACTTGGAAAATATTTCTATCCAAATGCAAGAAGACAACAACAACAATTTTGGAGAAAGAGCTACCTTGAAATCTAAAAGTTACTCTGCATTGAATTTAGAAAATTAGATCGCAAATCAACAAGTAAAAGTAGCAATCAAAGTAACCAATAACACACAAACTGTTGTACAAATTTCTGAATTCTTTAATGATGGGAAAATGCCAAATCCCGAGCAACAAAATAGCATTATTCAAGAAAGCACGAGTACATAAAGGAATGATTTAGAATCTGAAATTAATAATGAACATAATGCACAAGAGTTATCAAATAGAGAAACTTTTAATTTCATTATTTTTTATTCTCATTTTTCCCTTTATCATGATATTTTTACTGATCGTAATTTTCCCCCTCTTAGTATTAATGATATTCAGAAAATACAGAGGTTGATATAAATTAAATGCCAATTAGTTTTTATCAAGATAGAAAAAAAATAATTGATCATTCTTTTGGCATTAATAAACATGTACTTTGTATTCCTTCTTGTTTTGATATATTGGATGAGATTGAAGTGAATTCTAACAAATATCGTGAATTCATTTATGATAAGTACTCTGAAAATGAAGATGTTGATTTGTATTCTTCTCAAGTCAATTCTCATGAGAAAATTCAAAACACATATGAGGATGAGGAATGCTTTAATTCAGAAATTATTCCAACTAATCATCATTCTCAAGCAACAAATTATCTTCATGATTTCGACATCCAAGAAATCATTCCAATTTATGATTCATATCATGATCAAGCCCTCATTCCTATTCATGGTTATAATTCTCTTTCTAATTCACAAGTTGGAGTTGGCAATCATTCAAATTCCATTATTCCGGCCAATTCTTGTGAAAAAGAAATTATTTCAAAACAATCCCAATTATGTTGTAACATTAGTTGTAGCATTAGTGATTTTATTTTATTTTTGTTTCCTCACTTATTTTGTTTAAAATCGGATTTAACTTCTGATTTTATTTTTCAAATTTTTGATACTTTATGCCGACATATTAAACATTGCACTATCAAACACTCAATTGATGCATTTCCCTATTGGGAAATTGAAGCTTCATATTATAATCATGAACATCAAAAGCTATCAATATTCCAATTTCAATTGATGATAATTCTTTTATCAAAAGCTTCTATCTTCTCAAAGGCAGTATCAACAAGATAGTGTATTTTTACAATCTGTCCAACAATCTAATTCAATTAATAATATTCCATTGTATCTAACATATTTCCATCCATTTTTCATTAACTCAATTGAAAAATATTTGGAAAATTTTCCTTCATGGAAGATTGTTGATAGTTTGACACTTACACATAACACTAACGAACTTTTTCAGGCCTGTGAATCTAAAAACTCATATCCACAATCTGGCATGTTATCTTCTATTTTTAATCTCTTCCAAATCAATAATGGAAATCCATTCAGATTTCTATGATCCAATTGAAATCCAGTTGGAAAGGGCATTTCAAAAGAAGGAGATTTTAAATAATTTGCTAACAATATGCACAATGTCTTACTATGAGGTAGGTTTTTCTTCATTTTTTTATTATTTTCTTTAGATTTTCTATTGGGTGGGGCAAGCCCATCAAATATTAATGTTATTTTTATTTGGGGATAATGTGAATTGTACAGGGTTGAATTCTGATGCCTTTATTTGAAATCAACCAAATAAGGTTTTTCGTATCTTCTTTCATTTTCTTCATATTTTTTGTTGGGTGGGTTTGTTAATTTCATGGGACCTCCTCTGGAGCCTCCTTTCAAAAACAAAAAAAGAAAACCCCTCCACCTCGACAACAATCTAGGACTCCTAGCCTACAGACCTCTCTTTCTCTTACATCATCTGAAGCTTGTGGATCAACAGACCTACCAGGGAATATTTCTTGTTCTAACAATGTGCACGAGTCTCCCTCATAGAGTGAAAGCTCACAGGAAACATAACATACTGAATAGACATGCATGGAGGTGGTAGAGGAGATATTAAAAGAAACAATGAACTCTGGAGTGATCCTAATCCTTTAGGTAAACTTTTCAATATATATATATATATATATATATATATATATATATTGAAACATTTGACATTTATACATTATTGGGTTGGGAAATTAGAATGTTCATTGAGAACTGTCACTGAGAAATACATGGGATATTTATACATTCAAATAAATATCTGCCATATATAATAAACACAAGGCAAGCCATAGCATTATGGTCAACCGAACAAACAACATCCAATACTTTTAGCATTCGGCTCCATACATAAAAGGAAGTACCGTGAGGATTTAGACTATCCATGACCACAAGCTGCATATCCTTTGAAGGTTTCCAGTGGCACTTTCGCTGGTTTATGAACCAATTATTTATGTGTTTTTGATCTAGACTAGTACTTTCAGCCAAAGCGACCTTGTCTATTTCCGAAGGATATGATCACTTGTAATGTACCTTCCACCAATCAAGCAGCTTCTGCCTTGCCTCCATTGGGAGTTGTCCTTTCTTTTTCTTCTTCAGAAAGTCTTACTTGAGACTACTGAAATATCTACTATACTCACTTAGAAGTTGATCTTTCAAACTTGGTGTTTGGCAGCTTCGAGCTATGGAGAAAGAGCCCAAAATGTGTTAAGGAAGAGAGGCCAAGTTTTTATCTTTTGGAAAGACAAGTTTTCACTACAAAGAAAGGGTTGTATTGCTCCAAAGTCATTCCTGGTCAAGTTTTTGGAACTAAGGACCTAGTTTACTAAAGCAAGGGGTCAAAGATTAGTCTCATTTTGGTGGGATGATTTATATGAATAGAATAGAGGCCGAGTTTCCCATTAAATATAAAATGAAGTCCGCATTCCTTTTTAGTAGCTGGCTGAACGTATAAATACTTACTGAAGGTCGATTTGGGTGTAGGAGTTAAGTTCCTGAGCTAGTGAAGGCCAAGTATCTTACTATTTGTCTGTTGGATGTGTATTCTTTATTGAGTGTGGTCCTGTAGCTTATAATGGTTGTGGTATAGTTTGCAATGCTGAGAAAAGGAGAGGCTACTCATTGAAGTTTTCTCTTGTTGAAGTGTATAAAGGCGGGTTATTACACAAAGCTCGAGTTTCCTTGTTGTTGTACGTGTTATCAATCTCTTGGAATATTTCTTCAAGCTACAGTGAGCTGGTAGAAGCTGATATGAAAGTTTGTGGAAGAGCATAGATGCTGTTAAGCTTATTGTCTAACACCATGTTCCATGTGCACTCATTTTTTGAGTATGGTTCTACTATATATACACTTTAAAGTGCTGAATATTAATATATCCATGCTTTGTAAATTGTGGACTAATATTTCATTAAAAGAAATATGTTTTACGCTTAGATTTGTGTTGTCCATTTGGTTAGAGCTGTGACACTCACTCCAAATTGTTGTTGTTGTCCTAGCCAGGTTATCAGAGCTAAAGTGAGTTGGTAAGAACTAATATGAAAGATGGTGGAAGAGCATAGATGTTGTTAAGCTTATTCTCTGACTCCAGGTTCCACTGTGCACTCATTTTCTGAGTATGGTTCTGTTGTATATACACTTTAAACTACTAAATATTAATATATCCATGCTTTGTAAATTGTGGATTCATATTTAATTAAAAGAAAAACATTTTATGCTCAGATTTGTGTTGTCCATTTGGTTAGAGCTGTGACACTCACTCGAAATTTTTGTTGTTCTCCCAGCCAGGTTATCAAGCCTACAGTGAGATAGTAGGAGTTTATATGAAAGCTGGTGGAAGACCATAGATGTTGTTAAGCTTATTCTCTGACTCCAGGTTCCACTATGCACTCATTTTCTAAGTATGGTTATGTTGTATATACACTTTAAAGTGTTGAATATTAATATATCCATGCTTTGTAAATTGTGGACTGATATTTAATTAAAAGAAATATGTTTTATGATCAGATTTGTGTTGTCCATTTTGTTAGTGTTGTGACACTCACTCCAAATTGTTGTTGTTGTGCCTAGCCAGGTTATCAAAGCTACAGTGAGCTAGTAGGAGCTAATATGAAAGTTGGTGGAAGAGCATAGATGTTGTTAAGCTTATTATCTGACTCCAAGTTCCACTGTGCACTAATTTTTTGAGTATGGTTCTACTGTATATATACTTTAAAGTGTTGAATATTAATATATCCATGCTTTGTAAATTGTGGACTAATATTTAATTAAAAGAAATACGTTTTATGTTTAGATTTGTGTTGTCCATTTAGTTAGAGCTATGAGACTCACTCCAAATTGTTTTTGTTGTCCCCAGCTAGGTTATCACTTAGTCGGTGCACGTGTTAAGCATGGTCCCTAGTGGTTTTTCACGACGAGACTTTATCTCCATTCATATCAAAGAAATAGGTATTGTTTAGTTTTTTTTTTTTTTTAAGGTTTGAAAGTAAGAGTGTTCGAATTGTATTTTTATGTTATAAATAGATTTACTATCATCAAAAAGTCTTAGGATATCTAAAATTTCAAAATTTCAAAATTTTAATTCGATTCCTCGAAATTTCCCGAAAACTTTATCAAAATGGTAATAAAATTTCCATTATTTTCTAGGAAAAGTTAACACCTCTATAGACTAACGACATTGGTTATCTAAAAAATCTTTGATGTAACAAGTATAGGGTCTCTAGCAGCGAACCTTACCGAATAAGGCTAACTGTAATGTTTTTAGAGTGAGAGAAAACCCTTCACTAATTTGGTGCGGATAAGGTGCACAAGTACGAGTATCATATGCATGTTAAGTCCTATGGATGTGGTCTAATACATAGGAGGGAATGTTCGGTCTTGCAGGTCTTATGATCTAATCTTTGGTAGAACAATGCATGCCTGAGAATAGAGGGTACAACTTCTCCAATCTAGGATAATAACATTTCAAGAATCAGGTTGATAGGTTAGATAGGTATATTGAGTTTCAGAATTGGGTTTAGGAAACATGTGCTCATACTCTACTTAATTTGTAGGTGGTAGCACTTCAATTTTTTCCATTTACTGGAAAATCTCACCCAAAAAGTCAAATTTTGAAGAATCAATCCTATGTTAAATCACTCATACATTCTCATTGTTAAGATCTTTGTGAGCTTTCACCTATGACCCTTAAAGTTAGTGCCCTTTAGCACCTTGAATGGTGGAATAGGAGGTGTGGGAAATAGGAGGTATACTCCATTCCCCTTCACCTTTGTCCAGACCTTTAGATGCATGTACAATCTATAACCTTCCTTTGACTCAACACGAAATTTTGTTATTTTTTCACTTCCTTTACATACCCTCCCTATAGGGGCATCCTCACAGGAAGAGCTTGTGGTTGAAATATTACAACAACAAAATGGGGCGCACCATCTCTTTATAGGGTTTCAAGGGAGGGGTATTGGAAAATAACCATATGATCCCCTATAGCCCGTAAGACCTTCTCAACACATTAATGAAATGACAAATTGATAACTAGACCCAAAAATAGATCCCAAAGTTCAAGGCCAAACCCAAATAGAAAGAATCACACCATTGATTAAGCATTGATATTGCGTTTTGGTAAAATCAACGACCTCCTTTCAAGATCTTGACCTTGTTTTTAGCATTCTCAAATAGGAAGGTTTAAAGCCCACATTAAAAAGGGGAGGTTTGCACTTTATCCTTTGCAACCTTTGTTCAAGACAAATCTATCTAATGGACTGACTTCAATATGTGAGGTCTTGATTTCTAGAGTACCCAATCAATGTTTTTGAGGCCAACTCCCTAGCTCCAACTAAAATTTAGTCCTATTGAAGAGGAAAATTGAAAAATCCTATTATTTGGAGATATTTTTCCTTCCTTTCAATTGATTTACAACAAACCTCAGTGCCTCTCCTTTCTCTTCTTTCTCTTCCTATTTCCAAAAAAAAAAACATTAATCATATATCATAAACACTTTATATAAGTGCAATCATTTAAAGAGTATATTTTCTGGTGAACCCATGCAACAATCCATTGCAATCTAATATGGTTCTAATGGTGTCCACAAAACACACCTCGGAAAACTCTTACAACTCTTGGCTTCTATATTGAATTAGTGTAACTGTGGGGAGGGAAAGCCTGTCAAATATTATTGTTATTTTTATTTCGGGATGGCGCGAAATGTAGAGGTTGATTTTTGGTGCCTTCATTTGAAATCAACCATTACCTTCCAATTCTGCATGTGCATAATGTGTGACTATGAGGTAGGGTTTTTATTCATTTCTTTTATTTTCTTCAGGTTTTCTATTGGGTGGGGGTGAGACCGTCAAATATTATTGTTATTCTTATTTGAGGATGGCATGAAATGTACAAGGTTGAATTATGGTGCCTTCATTTGAAATTAGCTATTACCTTGCCATTTTGCATGTGCACCATGTTTGACTATGAGGTAGGGTTTTTCTTCATTTATTTTATTTTCTTTGGGCTTTCTGTTGGGTGGGGTCATTGATTTCATAGGACCTCCTCTGAGGTAGGGTTTTTCTGAATTCGTTTTATTTTCTTTAAGTTTTCTGTTGGGTGGGGTCATTGATATCACAAGACCTCCTCTAGAGCCTCCTTTCAACAACAAAAATAGCAAACCCCTCCACCTCGACAATAATCTGGGACTCCTAGCCTATGGACCTCTCTTTCCATTGCATCATCTGAAGGTTTTGGATCAATAGACCTACGAGGGCCTATTTCCTGTCCTAACAATGTGCGTGAGTCTCCATTAGAGAGTGAAAGCTCATGGGAAAAATAACATACTGAGCATACACGCGTGTAGGTGGTAGCAGAGATATTGAAACAAAAAATGAACTCTACAGAGATCTCAAATCCTTTAGGTAAAATTTTCAAAATATAAGTTTTTTTCAGAAAACATTTGACATTTATACATTAACAGGTTGGGAAACTAGAACATTCATTGAGAAATGTCACTGAGAAATATATGTGATATTTATACATTCAAATAAATATATGCCATATATAATGAACACAAGGCAAGAAATAGCATGGTGACCAACCAAACATAAAACAACCAATAATTTTAGCATTCGGCTCCATACATATAAAAGGAAGCACCATGAGGATTTAGACTATCCATGACCAAAAGTTGCATATCCTCAGAAGGTTTCCAGTGGCTCTTTCATTGGTTTATGAACCAATTATTTATTTGTTTATGATTTATACCAGTACTTTCAGCCAAAGCGACCTTCTCTGTTTCTGAAGGATATAGTCATCTGTAAATGTACATTCCACCACTCAAGCAGCTTCTGCCTTGCCTTGCCTCCATCGAGAGTTTTATTTTGTTTTACTTCTTCAAAAATTCTTGTTTGAGATTGCTGAAGTATCCACTGTACTTACCAAGAAGTTGATCTTTCAAACCTGGTGTTTGGCAACTTCGAGCTATGTAGAAAGATCACAAAATTTGTTAAGGGAGAGAGGCCAACCTTTTATCTTTTGGAAAGACAAGTTTGCACTTAAACGAAAGGGTTGTATTGATCCAAAGTCATTGTTGGTTGACTTGTTGGAACTAAGGACTGAGTTTACTAAAGCAAGGGGTCAAAGGTCATTCTCATTTTGGTGGGATTATTTATATGAATAGAACAGAGGTTGAATTCCCCATTAACTATAAAAAGAGTTCTGTGTTCCTTTTAGTAGTTGGCTGAACGTATAAATACTTGTCGAAGGTTGATTTGGGTGTAGGAGTTAAGTTCCTGAGCTATTGAAGGCCAAGTATCTTATTATTTGTATGCTGGATGTGTATTCTTTGTTGAGTGTGGTCCTATAGCTTCTAATAGATGTGGTACAATTTGCAATGTTGAGAAAAGGAGAGGCTGCTCACTGACATTTTTTCTTGCTGAAGTGTATAAAGGTTGGTTATTACACAAAGCTCGAGTTTCCTTGTTGTTGTACATGTTATCGGCCTCCTTGAATATTTCTTCAAGCTACAATGAGCTGGTAGGTGCTGATATGAAAGCTGGTGGAAGAGCATAGATGCTGTTAAGCTTATTCTCTGACTCCAGGTTCCACTGTGCACTCATTTTCTGAGTATGGTTCTATTGTATGTACACTTTAAAGTGCTGAATATTAATATATCCATGCTTTGTAAATTGTGGACTGATATTTAATTAAAAGAAATATGTTTTATGCTCAGATTTGTGTTGTCCATTTGGTTAGAGTTTTGACACTCACTCCAAATTATTGTTGTTGTCCCCAACTAGGTTATCACTTAGTTAGTGCACATGTTAAGCATGGTCCCTAGTGGTTTTGCACGATGATACTCTAGCTCCATTCATATGAAAGAAAGAGGTGTATAGTTTTTTTTTTCAAAAAGTTTGAAAGTAAGAGTGTTTGAATTGTATTTTTCTATTAGAAATAGATTCAATATCATCAAAAAAATTTAGGACATCCAAAATTTTGAAATTGAAACATTGTTATCCAATTTCTAAAAATTTACCGAAAATTTTATCAAAATGGTAATAAAATTTGCATTACTTTATACACAAAAATAACACCTCTTTAGACTAATGGTATTGGTTATCTAGAAAAGCTTTGATGTAACAAGTATAGGGTCTCTAGCATCAAACCTTACCGAATAATGTTAAATGTAAAGTTGTTAGAGTGAGAGAAAAAAATTCACTAATTTGGTGCAGATAAGGTGCACAGGTACTAGTATCATATGCATGCTAAGTCTTATGAATGTGGTCTAATGGTTAGGAGTGAAAGTTTGGTATTGCAAGTCTTGTGGTCCAATCTTGGGCAGAACAATGTATGCCAAAGAATAGAGGGTACAACTTCTGCCATCTAGGATAATAACATTTCAAGAATTAGGTTGATAGGTTAGACAAGTATATTGAGTTTTCAAATTTGGTTGGCCTGGAATGATTGACACCATATACCTTCTAATCACTAGTGATTATTAAATACAACAATCAAAATCCAATGAGAATATAAGAATCAAATTACAAATCAAAAATGTCTATAATATAATTGTTGAAAAATTAATTAAAAATCCACAAAAAATCGATGACTTATTCCTACTAATAATACTACTTATATCAATCTCGAAATTGAATAAAGATTTAGAAATTAGTTATGACTTGTAACAAAATCTTATTAACCACACCTTTGTAATAAAATTTAGGAACTAGATTGTTAATCCTACCAAAGTTACAGTAGTACCTATCGTGTGATGGTTCCCTGCCTCCTTAGATGAGGTACTACAAGAGAAAAATGATAATACTTAATTAAATCCACATGTAAATAAATGAGACATCTACAACATGCCAAACAAGTCTTACATGGTAGTAGTACTACTGAATATATAGTTTCCCCTCATCTCCATGAGAGATATTGCATGCTTCTTATTTATCGTCATCTCCTCCAGCTATTCTAAGACAAATTAAATTTTACATGGGTGGGTTTAAGAATATTTAAAATTTAGGGTCATTTCATATTTCTAGTTGTTTGGATGTCTCCCTTTAGCATGTTCAAGAAAATCCTTGGTTATAAAATAAAATCTGATTTAGTGATATTTCCTCATGTATCATGACCTCATTCATTTCCAAAGCTCATTCCCCAATATATGGGTTGGAGGCAGTTGAAGTCATGTTGCCATTGTTATGAAATTGATGCAATAATTTCCTCTCAATTCAAAACAAAATTTGACTATGATTATGTTGTCACTTTCCTACAGGTGGCTGCAGATGTGTTATATATTTATCATATCACAACCATGATTATGCTATGGGATCCCTATGCTACAATAAAACTATAACAACGACCAATCCACAATAAGTATCAAAATTATCTTTTTGTTACCAAATAGCCAACAAATAATAATAAAACATAGCTAATTAACACCCTTTTGCTAAATTTACATTTGAACACAAAATTTAGGGATAATGTAGGAAAATATAGGTAAGAAGGGTATGTTGTGGGTGGCTAAAAGGGTCCAAAAGGGTGTCAAACTGGGGCTTGTCAATAAGTACCTCTTTTGGGCCAGGGGAGGGTGGTGAACATAGATCCATATTATATATTGAAAGAGATACAACAAATGAAGATACCTTAAGTCTTTTCTACAATTCCATCTCCATGCTCATTGAGCTCATCCTTTTCCATATTTTCTTGGCTGGAAAAAGAAAGAAAATATCTCCATATTGTGGCAAGAATAATATGGATTCTTAGCTAGGATTATGTTTTATCTTGTGTTGATGTCCAATACTCAATTCATAGCACAAGATGACAAAAAAACTATCTGATTGCTTTCCACTACCATGATGATGCTTGATAATAGACTTACTATATCGCATTCTCATTGATATGGCCTCTATTTATAAGAAGATAGTGAAGGCTAAGGGATAGGTTCAAAGAATAGGAATAAGGAGAAAACAATTCATGCACAAGTTCCATGCTAAATAATGCATGATGGCCAGCCCATCTCTCATTGATCTCCTCAAAATTATTTGACCCTCAAAGATTACAGGGGTGGTCATAGGTTTGTTATTGACAAATAGTATTCAACCATAGTTTGAGTATTAGAAACATCTGGTCAACCACACTTTCTCCTAAGAAGGGCATAGTTAGTCTTAAAAACTATGTTTTGGAAGTGATTTCTTAAGTGCATCTCACGATTTAAACAAAATCATAGTACTCAATTGCCTTCAAGGCTTCGGGTGATAAATGAAAGTTTATAAATTATCATTTTATTCTTCTTTGATGGGTTTCATTGTTTTTATTAGCTCAAACTTCCTATCCTTCCATGCCATATATGGTATTCTCTTATTACCATGGGGTTTATTTCATGGTTTTCTCAAACGTCCTTGATTACTACTTAATCTCCTTTTCTTAAATGTATATTTCGATTTTATAAAGGGATGCTCCATTTGTAAAGGTACCCATAGGTAAAAAAAACTAGAAAAAGATGCACGTAGTTAGCTTTTACCTCCTAGAAACTATGTACTTGTCACATTTGCACAAGTTCACCAAAATACATGTTTTCCACCAACGTCACCTCATTTTTCACCTTCATTACACCTATGGAAACATTTGAAGAAAACTTTGATTTGGAACCATTAGGGGTAATATACTTTTTACCCCTAATAAGTTGTGGCTAGTGTAGAAAGTACTCCTAAAACCTACATTGGCCCATTAAAACCTTAATTTTGATTATTTCTAACCATAATCTTCTAGAAAATGAAAGTAGAACTTATAAATGGACATTTTAAAATTTTAATTTCTATTAGTAGCCTTGACTTGCTCAATTAACCACAACTTCGATGACAACTTCAAGGTGATTTAACCACTACTTTCTTATAAATAAAGACTTGAGGTATCCCCAACTATCATCTATCCACATAAAATAGGTACATGCTACCAAAATTATGCCAAAAGATCTCAAAGATTCCTTCCTCTTGATGATAGTTTTTGGATCTTCATGCTACTTGCAACCAAGATGGGAATCAATATAAACCATGGAAGTAAATGATCCCCCCCAAGGAGGAGATTGTGGAGCCACTTCTTCATCAAAGTATTCTTTGTAGGTGAAAGTATGTATGCCTTCTATTAGAAATGAAGTTATAATTTATATTCTCTAAATAATTATAATAATATTTATGTTTGTAGTTCGTTCATTTAGGTTCCTTTTATATGGACATATTAGGGTTTAAAGTATCATAAATATTCTTTGGAATACATTTTTCATGTTTTGAGATTCATGCTTATTTATGTCTAAGTCACTACCCTTATATTAGATAAATTTTATAGCATTTTTATAGTTTACTACCAAATAATTGGAAACTCCCTTAGATCAAAGAAGCATCTATTATTGTTTGGTTGTGGGCACGCATTTACTTTGTTTAGGTAAACATGGTATTCCATACAAGATGAACACCTTAAGTCACGAATCACATGACTAGATCAAAGATCACAAAAAAATATTCTTTATGTGGTTAAAACCCACTAAGTGGGAAACAATCTAGGACACCAACCAATGTGCCCACTTGAGGAAATTTATTAATGCAAAAGAAAATATTTTACATAAGAGAGTTGTCACAATCAATCATCAACCATGACCCTCCATGCCCTTTAAATAGATACCAAGGAACAATTAGGTACTAAGCCACAAGTTAGTAGCCATTAGTATCAACGAGACTATGAGGCATTAGATCATTCTATGTCTATAAAATATCATGACTAGCAAACTACAATGCAACTAATGCATACTAAAAATATACATTAAAAAACACACTTTACCTAATAGACACATTAGAATAAGTTGAAATTAATTAACTCCTAATTGTCTGAATATCCTAACACCCCCCCAAAAGCAACTTGGGATAGGATTGAAGGATCTAAAAAGGTGATATAATGGGAGAAGGAAGAACGAAATAGAGCCTATCGCCCTACTCTCTTCCTAATGGTGAAAAAGTGCCAAAACTTTTACTTTTCTTGTTGTTGTGAGGATGTTGCTTCTTTGGATGTTTGTTTTTATATTCCTTTTAGGCTAATGGGGCCTTGTTAGATGTACCTATAATGTTAATCATTCCAACATGTCATTCATGGTTTTCGAAGACTCGTGTTACATTTGCACAGAAGTTTAGATATCATTCAATTATCTAAACACCAAACAACAACATTGAGAATTTTCTTTCACTCAACCTATAACATATTGCATCTGTCTTCATCAAATCTCTTCTTCCATATGCTATCCACTTATGAAATTCACGTTGCAATATTTGGTGCATTTGCTAGTTATAGGTCAGTTATAAGTTATAAATGCCTTCAGAGTTTCACTTATAACTGAGTATTCAAATGAACATATTGATTCTTTTATACATAACTATTTTTCCCTCCACCCACTTTTCAAAACTCCCATAACCATTAAATAGGGACCTGCAACTTCGATGCTACTTTGCTTGTTTAGTAAAATATTGCCGAGACTTTAATTTATTGAAAGTTGTAAAATTTACAATTTATGAAGTTTCAAGGTCTAATTTTTTAAAATTCTAATTCTTTAAAGGGTGCTAGCTCAATGGAAGAGCACCTGCTTTACAAGCAGGAGGTTGGTGGTTTGATTACATCATGCCCTAACATCCATATGGAATGGTGACAATTATTTTTTGGTGACAGAGGCTCTTTTGACCATCACCAATGAGCTATGGTGACATTTTTCGACCCTCACCAAAATATGAAATGGTGATAGTCAATGAACACCACCATATATACGCATCAATAGTGACAACCCTCAAAGATCCATAACCATAACTTGTTGTTGTTGATATGAAATGGTGACTGTCATTATCTGTCATTATAGTCATTATGCGTGGTAGACCTTGAATGTAACTACAACACCTATACTTCTGCCAATGCGGCTTTTAGTGATGGTCAATGAACGTCATCGTATATATGCACCAATAGTGATGGCCATGAAAGATCCATCACAATAAATTGTTGTTGTTCATATAAAATGGTGTCAGTCACTATCCTTCATTATAATCAATATTCATGACGAACCTTGAATGTCACCATAACACATATTTTTGGTAACACCACCTTTGGTGATGTTCAATTTTTGGTGATCAAGGTTATGGTCCATCACCATTGCTCATATGAAATGGTGACAGTTGCTATCCATTATTATAAATAATTATTGGTGATGGACTTTGAATGTCACTACAACACCTATAATTTTGGCAACACCACCGTTGCTGACGTTCAATTTTTGGTGATGGAGGCTATGGTCCATCATCATTTCTCATATGAAATGGTGACAATCGCTATCCATCATTATAAATCATTATTGGTGATGGACTTTGAATGTCACCACAACACCTATACTTTTGGCGATGCCACCTTTGGTGACGTTCAGTTTTTGGTGACGAAGGCTCTTTTGACCGCCACCAATGAGCTTATGGTGACATTTTTCGCCCCTCACCAATGACCTTTTTTCTTGTAGTGATTATTGTCATTAATCATTTAAGAATATGGAAGAAAATACTCTCTTGAAAGATCAAAACTTGTTCCATTCCCTTCAAAAACCCAAATTTAAGAGGATATCACATGTTTCACATTGAAAACCTATGACATAGATGATTTTCGTAGTTTACATAACTTCCAAAGCACAAAAGTTTCATAGATTGCTTCACTATTGGGCGTGGCACTGTTTTAGTGAAGGTAAAAATAAAAAATAGTGGGAAGCTTCTAGAAGATAAACCTTGTCAATGGCATCTAATATTATCATTCTGGATCTAGCTCGCATCCATAATTTATATAGATTCTAAGCTCCTTCCCTTATCCTCCCCAAAGTCTTACAAATAGAGCCATATTTAATAGAGGGATCTTGGTTGATTTCAAAAAGTATTTAGATCTATCACTCTCCTTTGAATATTTGCTAAACTACCATACTTAAGATCTCAAGGATTTTGAAGGAAAGGTGCTGAAACGAGGAATAGATAGAAGGGGACTCTACAACATCAATGGCACTAGTTTGTGAACACTTCCTTTGTGATTAATAATGTTATATGTTTCTTTCCCACAAATATTGTCTATGCATTTTTTTTTGGTATATATCTCCTTGATCATATATATATAAGTCTGATCAAATTATTTTTGGATTAGTTGTGCTTTTCTGTTTTTTTTTTTTGTTAAATTCTTCTTTATGAGTATTAAGAACAAGGATGGAAGTTACACCAATTCAAGCAACTAGTGAGGACAAACATAAATAAAAGGTATGGGCTCATCTTACTATTGTTTTCATTTATAGTTTGGTTGCAATAGGCTTAGGGAAAGCTACATGTTCCTATTTTTTGTTCTAGATCAACGTCTCAGATGTAGGGGGGCCATTCTTGTCCACAAGAAGGATTTGACTAAAAACAAAATTGGTGACTCAACCGGGGAATGATCTTTATGATTTTTTCACCAAGATTTATTTCTTGTATCCTTGTTTTTATCTATTTATTTTCTTTCTAAGTCACCGACAATTCAAATTTGACTCTTAAACCTAAGATCTACCTACATTTTTTATTTTTTCTTGTTATTTGCACTTGTTGCACCTTGATTTAGTAACTAGAGTAAAATTTTCACACTTAAGAAGTTTCAAAACTGTGGCACTGTGCTATACTTCCAACTTGTGCCATTTCCTGAAAAATCAAATTTCCTTAGGATTTTTTTTCCAAATTCATCTTGGATGTGTGTTTTGTTTGATTTTTTAGTCTATTTGTTGGTTCTTGATAGTCATAGTTCACATATCAAATATTCTCTTGTATGCCAATTTTCCATTCTTGGTTTTTGTGTAAAATTTCTATTATTTGCCTCTTTGACCTAGTTGGTCTTCATTTTATTTTGAAATGTTTATAATCTCTTAGGCTTGGAATTTTTATTTAGATCTCAAAGCGTCTTTCTTTGTTGCATTTGATCAATGATTTCAATTTTTTTTTTCAGATTCTTTTGTGAAAAAGAAAATTTATTCATTCTCTTTAAAAAAATCCTATTACAGGAAAAAATAAAATTCTATTGATTGAATTGGTTTTGTTTCTTACAGTGAGTTCACTGCATTCTTTCTATGCTTTAATTTCTTCTTTGAAAAGAAAAAAAAATTAAATTCTTTTCTTTTTATGAGGGCATATTTTTGGTTGTGAAACTAAGCAATTTAAGTATCGGAAAATCTTGGTTTTAATTGAATTTGACAAAATTTGGGAAATTTTGCATTTGGGAAAATTAAAATGATTTCTCCTTATCATATCATATATTTCATCAAAATAAAATTGTATTACATTTTGTTTCATTAAGATTTAGATTCAGGTCAAAATACCATCTCATCCACTCCATATGCCTATTTGTGTAAACAAAAACCATTAAAATTAACACTTAATAAAGTTGATTTGATATTTTTTCATTTCTTTAGTAGCATACCTACATTCACTTAAGTTTAGGGCCTTATAATAGTTGGTGAGATTAAACTCTCCAAGGATACAAAACAAACTTAGAATCTTGAGCTAGGGAGTGGAAATCCATTTGCAACAGTGTGTTGTATCGGAAGCCCTTCTCACACAAGGGTTAAGTATGAGTTCGGACAGGGGCCAAGAAAGTTATTGACCCTACTTTGTTTATCTTGGTGACATTGATTTGGATGTTTTACAAATTATGTTTTATAACACTTAGGGATCACCTGAGAGGAGTACATCTAAATTTGAGGAATCTCTCAAGGGGATTTTAGGCTTAATTACCCTACCTTTGTGTGTATATCCGATTATAAACTATTCCCCTAGGTCAAGTTGTTGTAGGTGGTAATCTTAGTGGCTATAATCATAGGGCTCTTACACAAGGTGATAGTGAAAGGGAAAAATTTGTTGTACCTGGGATAGACGTTGGTCAAGCTCACTAGTGCCTTCTTCGAGGGTGCTCCACTATATGTGGGATTACTTGCAGCAAACTTGGATTGTTAAGTAGGTCATGAAGGTAACTAGTTCCACTGGCTCTTCCATCCCTGTGGATTGCATTATTTCTACTATAGATTTGCTAGCATGTGCTCTTTGGTTTCCTTTTTAATGCACCATAGACATGTTTTTAATTGATTATATAGATTCACCGTGGCAGAATATCAACCTCGTAGATCATGTAGGATGCAAGGTTTACCCCCTGAACTACCTGAAGTTGCATAGCCAAAAATGATAGAAGAACCTAAAGTTGTACAACCTGAAATTATAGAACTTGAGACATCACAACCTGAAGTTACAAAACCTGAAACTATTGAAACCAAAACATCAAAACCATATATTGACAAACCTAAAACTTTGGAACCGTAGGTTGTCCTATATGAAACTTTGGAATTACAAATTATTGAACTTGTAACTTCTGAATTTGATGTCTATCCTTCAATAAATTTAGTGTCTAGTCATTTACTGGTTAGTCCTCAAGAGTTTGTCTGTTAAGGAGAATAAGTTGTAACTTACCTTCGAAGATCCAATATTGCGATGACGTTTTGATGAACGCATTCATGATTCCTATAACATCCTTATCATAACACTCCTCAAACATGTAACTTTCAAGACATAACCCAATATTATCATCATCATTGTTTCCATTCAACATGTCATCGACCCTTGCGATTGTTGTCACATTGATCGTTTTCCAACTGAGAGATATGGAAATCTATGTGATTCATGGATGCATCATTGGTTTGATGACACCTTATCTTGGTTATCTAGGACATAAGGTGGAGGAAGAGGTTGCAATTTAATTTGTTTCTTGAGTGTTGTATTTTTTTTTTTTAACTGAAACGGTTAAGTTTTATTGATAGAGAGCTGGTCGAGCAAAGCCTAATTGACCATTACAATTTCCAAAAGTTACAAAAGCACTCTTTCCTCTTAAGGAATGGTTGCCTTGATCGAAGATTCTGTATTTATGCTAATCATTCTTTCTTGTAGAGAGCATCCAATATTTGCCAATCTGTCGGCGTCTTTGTTTAGTCCTCTGAGAATGTGGCATATTTGAACCGAATGGAAGTCTTTCAAAGTTCTGTTTACTCTTGCTAGCTGTTTATTCAATGCTGGATCCTTGAGCCTTTTATTTTGTACCATTTTTTTTATCAGCAATTCTGAATCACCTATGATTATAATTTCTTTTGGATTTTATTTTCTGGCAATTTGGTAGGCTTTCAAGAGACTTATAATTTCAGCTTGATTGCTGGTTTTCAGTCCAAGGCCCCAGCTGAATTCTTCTTTTTTCTCGATTTGAAAGAAGATCACACCTCCTGCTCCTGACCTCCCTGGGTTGCCTTTTGAGGCTCCATCAAAGAAAATAGTACATTTGTCCTGGTATTTCCACCACTTGTGGAAGTTGTCCTCAGATTCATGGATCTGCCATCTTTCCTTGTGGTTTGGGCGCATATTTGCTGAATGTCTGGCCTTTCTTGTATAATCTTCCAACCAAACTCTTTCTTCGCTTCTAAGGGAGTTGTCTTCCTTTACTGAAGAGTGATTAAGAGTTTCTAAGAGTAGCTTCTTTTCCTGTTCCGCCACTTTTGTTGCGGGCAACTCAGTGTTATTAAAAATAATCTTGTTCCGGGCTAACTAGATTTTCCAGCAAACATATTTTGGAATAGCTATCCACAATTTGTGCCAAATTGATTTGTTGACAGTACGGTGGGGATAGCTGACATTCCAAGAAGTGAACATGGAGGCTATCGTGCTTTGAGTTGGGGGGCTCACATTCAGCCCAGAGAAGAAGGTGGACCATACCTACTTCATAAAATCACACCCTATGAACAGATGATTTGCAGTTTGCAGGTCTCCTTTTCAGAGGGCACATTTGTGTGGTCCTGTTATATTCCTTTTGTAAAAATTTTCTCCAGTAAGAATTTTGTTGTGAAATAATGTCCAAAAAAAGAAGTTGATTTTGGGAATGCTGAAGCTGTCCCAAATATGCTTCCACACAGTTTCCCGGTATGGTGATTCTTGTTTGCTTTGCAGTTGGTAGTATCCTTGGCTTGTTGTGTACACTCCATTCTTGCTCTAGCCCCAAGTGTCTTCGTCGTCAATGTGAACTGGAGCAAAGTCAGAGATTGCATCATCGAGGGCTGCGAACTGAGCGTTTAATTGTTCTGGAATTATGGGGAAATTCCATCTCTGCCAATTTCCATTACTATCCCATTTTGGGATATCCTCAATTTTCATAATGCCTTTTGTTCGAATCCAGTCTCTAATCTTAGAGATCTCATTGTTTTCGGTAAGAGGGCTTCTTGAGTGTTGTATTGAGATCATTATTCTCAGTGATAAACTACAAATTTTTGGTGGCTGGGTAGTCTTTCCTCCTTGTGATACCCAATTAAATCCTTGCGATTCTTATGATTTTTCCAAGTCGCATAACAACTCATTCAGTCTAAATATAAATTATGCCCTCTTAACCATGCCCAAGAGGGTAAGGGAGAGGTGGAGGGAGGGCTTGAATCGGTCCTAACAAACCCTTACCTGTAGGCATAAAATTTAATATTTGTCTAGCTATGGCGAAGGCATGGAAATAATTTATTGAGGGTAAGTAGATGACCATTAACGAGATACTTACAACAGATGAACCACCCCAAAAAGAGGCGTAATGCTATTTCTTTTACTAAATGTGAGATTGGTGAGGGTACCTAAAACACTAAGCGAAAATCGTGTTGGCTATATCATAGTTTATCAACAAATATGGATAGATCGTTGTGCAATTGGTTGTTCCTGTAAAGTGTTTCCTCTTCCAAGGGAATATATCTTTCCCATATTCTTGTATAGGATCATTGGTGGTCAAAAAAATTAGATTGAAAAATTACCATTATTCTGAGATCTGGATTGGTCTACACTAGCATTTGTAGTGAAAAATTCTTCCCTTCTAAACACTCTCATATTTATTTCTAAGTGGGAGTGGGAAGATTATACATCCATTGTATGCTAGTAGCTTAAAAGCACCATCAAGTCTCCCTAAATTGGAGTATATTTATGTAGTATACGTTTGTATGATCTATCAATTGCTGCATCTTATATGGGCAAGGGAAAATGTATACTTTGGTTGATGTTTAGTGAATTTTTAATTGTCAAATCATATCACCATGATCCCTTTCTCCTTCAAGCATGGGTTCCTCCAATAAACTTTTGGCTTCAATTGGAGGAGTGGCCACTTTATACATCTAGTAGAGTTGCAAAAATGAACCACAAGTGGAAAGTTCTTGTCTAAATGTAATATCTCAATACACTATAATAGTTCATTGAAGCTCATTATAGATGTCCTCTAATATACATTGGGTTCTACACTTCCACTTCCTTTTTTCTTTCTAGACAACATTATGCTTATAATATTACAAAAAATGGATTTTATCTAATAATAAAAGTAAAGTATTTTCACCAAAAACTTGAATCATAAGAATTAACCAATACAATGTGGGTAAAGAAACACTCAAACATGGGTATGTTTCTCTATCAAAGGCTCTTCAATGCTTTTGATATTTGTGCAAAATAATTAAAATAATTAACAACTACAATTTTTAAACAAGCCACTATCAATGGAGATTGAATATGATGAACCTATTCATAGGCCTCCTAAATAAACATTCTCTAATTGATCCCTCTGTTGTTAGGTTGGACACACTTGTTGACACCTAATCCTTGTGATTGGGTAAACATATGTAAATAAATAAATGAGAAATGTGAATAGTCATCGGAAGATGAACTAAACAGTCTCTCCCTCATGTATATAACAGACCTACCTGATTGAATGAATAACATGAACCAGTTTTGTTTTGTGGAGTTACTGCCTGGCCTGACATGGTATCAGAGCCAGCTCCTCTTTTAGCTTTCATGCTCCTTGTAACTCCTCTGTCTGTTTGCCATATTCCTTACCTGCGCTCTCTATCTGCCTGAAGGTGACTGTCCATGAACATTTGATGTTCTTCCATATTTCATTTATCAGACCTGCATCTGACATTACCCGCGTTCTGAATAATTGCTATTTTGAATAAGTGCGAAGTGGTTTTGGAAGGCCATACAACTCCAGTAAAGTGTATCAGTGCACGCATTGAAAATTTGTTGAACTGCTACCTGATGTATAGGGTAGCCTCGATGGCGAAATTCGAGTATGGTATGTATTGCATGAAGGCGTGGATGAAATGGATGCATTAGATTGAGTGGCCTTCATTCTTTGGTTTTGTAAAGCATCTCCCATTTTCTCCATTTTTTCAATGAAAACACTGCTGTTACAGTTATTATTAATACGTTGTTACAGTTATATGCGTGGTTATGTTATTGTTAATGGATCTGATATGGAGGATTTTACTTAAGTTTCCATGATTAGCTGTGGTTGAGGAAAATCTGTCTAAAACTTGAATTGTTGTTCCTTAAATTTGACGCAAGAATGGCATTGGAAGAATTTTCACTATTAATACAAGCTGGAGTGTTGAGGAATTCCACTGAGTAAAGTTTTTAAAGCATCACTTATTTATACCCCACGGCAGGAAAACTTCACCTGCAAGGCAGTAAAGAATTGGCTGGCCAACCATGGTGGCGTCCGGATTTAGGAAACCACGAGCTAACTTACAGAAATGAGTTGAATCATGCAAGTTGGTAAAAGGATAATAGCATGCAAGCTTTGCAAAAGAATTTACAATGGCGAGCGAAGATGACATGGCCATATTTCCATAATTTTCACCACATTTTTATGATTGTATCAACGTAGAGGGTTAAAAGAGTAATAATTTGATTTTTTGTGTGGTAGATATTAAGACTGTGAATGTGTTTGACTAGCCTTGGTATCACTAAGAAAAAAAAGGGTCATTGAGCAGAAACAATTTTGCTCAAGATTTTCCTTATTTTATTAGTCATTCTGGATTTAAGGAATACAATATATTGATAATGGTGCATTGAGCAGTTCTTTCTTGTCAAGGGCATGGATGCTTGATATATTGTATAAAATAAGGTTGAAATTACAAATAGTGATATTCTATATGGATAAAATATAGTTTTGATCTTTGCTAGCAGAAGTATTTTTCTATCAGCAGAAATAATTTTTTACAGAATGCATTCAATCATATCCATGGTGGGAATAGTTCTCACCGACAAGGAGAACTATCCTGAATGGTCCCGGATGATAAAGCACACCCTCATTTTTAATGAGTTGTGGAAAGGAGTGTGTGTCAGAGAAGGAGACAATGACCCAGTACAGCCTACCTCAGACAAAGAGCTCGTCATTTGGGAAAACAAGAACATCAAATTTTATGCATTAATCGCAACATCTGTAAATGAAGAGGTGAGTCACCATATTCCATCATATTCAACTGCCTTTGAAGCCTTACAAAAGTTGAAAGAACTCTATGACTCACATTCTGCACTTGAAGTTGTCCAACTCATGATTAAACTCTTCACTCTTGAACTACAAAATAATGATCCTCTTGCTCTTGCATCTGAAGTAAAAACTATAATGCATGATATCAAATCCACTAAGGTTGAATTTGATATTCCTCTTATCACTTTTCTCAAGGCACTTTATCCTACTTACTCCAATTATCTTGAGTCATTGCAAGCAAATGGAAATATCAAAGATATAACCTTTGACTCTCTTGTGAAAAAGTTTGCTGAAAGAGAGAAAGCTTTCGGAAAGAAAACAGACCCTGAATCTTCTGAAGAGGCTGTGTGCCTTGCTCATAAAGAAAAGCATCCTGCTCAAGATTCTACAAGAGGAAGAGGTGGTCGTAGAGGAAGAGGAAGATATTTCATAGGTAGGGGGGGCAGACATTCTCAAGGAGAAAAGGCAGATTTGCATTGCATTCACTGCAAAAGAAATGGATCACATGATGCCTCTACATGCAAGCTACCATGGGACAAAATTGAGCAGAAAAGAAACCAACAGAAAGGTAAAACTGAAGATATAGAAAAAGGTAAAGCACCTAAATCCGCTCACTATGTTGAGGCACAATGTGACATTGGAGTAAATGAAGATTTGTTTAATGCTTCACTTGCTTCATGGAAAAATGATTGGTTGCTTGATTCAGGAGCAACCTACCACATGACTCATAGAAAAGATTCTTTTGAAGATTTCACTAATAATGTTGATGGAGCAGTACTTTGCAGATCAATCAAAAATCAAGCCATCAAGGCTTGCCACAATCAGGCTTAAACTACCTGGTCTTCCAGACTTTCTTTTGGATCATGTTCTATATCTCCCACGGCTAAAGAGAAACTTGTTGTCCTTGGTCCACATCCGCCAACAAGGTCACTCCATTCATATGTTTGATGGCAAGCTTGA
>APFE030508655.1:38662-144933 GCA_000404065.3 Pinus taeda | reverse complement strand
AAATGTGGTATGGACATGTTCCTTCGGTAAAGCATCTCAAGGTCTTTGGTTCCACCTGTTATGCTTTGATACCAAAGGTACATAGAAACAAACTTGGTGCTAGAAGTCATAAGTGTATCTTCCTAGGGTATTCAAACACCTCTAAAGCATATCACCTCTACGATGAAGTAAATAAGAAATTTGTTGTATCTAGAGATGTAATTTTCCTTGAATCATCCAAAACTGACAATGTTGTTGAGCGACAACTTGATCACTTGGATATATTCACAAAAGCAAAATCATTTCAAGAATTTGATAATCAGATTCCACATCTTGAAGGGGGGATTCCTATACTAGATCAACATGTGGAATCTTCTTCTGAAGAACACTCTCCCCCGCATGAAACTCCAACAAGGGATGATGCTTTAAGTGATGTAATTGATAGAATTGGGAGACTCAATCTGGATTCAATCCCAAATCAATCAACGGAGCAGCCTGGACCATCTCAGAAAGGCCCCCCAAAGTGGTTGACAAAGGCACTTGAAAGTGTTCATCCTGATGAAGTTGGAAAGACAGGAACCAGAAATTCAAACTGGCAAAATGGAGGTGATGTAGATGACTCTAATTCACCTATTGATATGGATGTTTCTTATGATTGTTAATTGAACTTGTCTACAGATTTTGAACCAACTTCCTTCAAAGAAGCTGCTTCTCATGATGAATGGAAAGAAGCAATGCAAAAGGAGTATGATGCCCTCATAAAGAATGACACTTCGAAGCTGGTTGATCCTCCATTTGGAACCAAACCAATTGGCTGCAAGTGGGTCTACAAGAACAAGTATAAAGTTGATGGCTCACTTGACAAGCACAAAGCTAGGCTTGTGGAAAAAGGTTTTGCACAGAAGGAAGGGGTCGATTATGAGGAGACTTTTGTCCCCATAGAAAAATGGGCTACCATCCAGACACTCTTTGCACTAGCAGCTTAGAACGGTCGGAAAGTCCATCAAATGGATGTAAAAACTGCTTTCTTGAATGGAGATCTAAAAGAGAATGTTTTTATGTCCCAGCCTAAAGGTTTTGTTGTGAAAGGACATGAACATAAAGTATGCAAACTTGTGAAGTCCTGTATGGCCTCAAACAAGCACCGCGAGCTTGGTATGAAAAACTAACTGAGCATCTCCTGAAACTCAATTTCAATCATTTTTATCTTGATGATGCAACTTTATTTGTCAAGAAAGTTGGAAAAACAGTTGTATATCTTGTGGTATATGTAGATGATATTTTAATGACAACGAACAATGAAAGCTACATTGCATCCATAAAGAAGGAATTGGGGAAAAGTTTTGAAATGACTGATTTGGGCTATGTTCATTACTATCTTGGCATTGGAATAAACCAACATCCAAAGTCCATATTTATTTCTCAAAAGAAATACATTGGAGATTTGTTGAATAGGTTTGGCATGACAGAGTGCAATCCTCTTACTACTCCAATGGAACAAAACTTAAAGCTCGCATCTATTGAAGGAAAGGAATTTGAGGATGCAACAAAGTATAGACAGATTGTAGGAAGTCTCGACTACCTAACTACTCCCAGACCAGACATTTCATTTTCTGTTGGAATCCTCTCCAGGTTTATGAAAAAGCCTTGTGAGGGACATTGGTCTACTGCAAAAAGAGTTCTAAAGTACTTGAAGGGAACTCAAGACTTTGGAATCAAGTACGCACAGGTGGATGACTTCAGCTTGATCGGATACTCTGATTCAGACTTCCATGGAGACAAAGAAACTGGGATATCTACTTCAGGATATGCTATGAGTATTGGATCAGGAGTTGTCTCTTGGAGATCACGCAAACAATCAGTTCTAGCAGATTCCACAACAAAAGCAGAATACGTGGCAGTAGCTGAAGCAACAAAAGAAATTGTGTGGCTCAAGGAAATTCTTAAATATTTGCAGGTAAAACAACTACAATCAACTCCACTCATGATTGACAACACCTCTGCAATAAATTTGGCCAAGAACACAAAGTTCCATGATCGAACAAAGCACATCAATATTAAATATCATCTGATTCGACATCATGTTGAGTCCAAAACAATCCATCTCCGTCATTGTTCCACAAATGAGAAAATTGTAGACATCTTCACCAAAGCGCTTGGAAGAGAAAAGCTTGAACGATTCAGAATGATGCTTTGACTCACCAACATCCCTTCAGATTAAGGGGAGGTATGTTGACACCTAATCCTTGTGATTGGGTAAATATATGTAAATAAATAAATGAGAAATGTGAACTGTCATCGGGAGATGAACTGAACAGTCTCTCCCTCATGTATATAACAGACCTATCTAATTGAATGAATAACACGAATCAATTTTTATTTTGTGGAGTTACTGCCTGGCCTGACAACATCCTTGATCTAATCTTTTATTTGTGATCATATTGTGAATGCAAGGCTACGATCCCCAATGTTCTATATTTTCTTCATGTTCTACGAAAAACTGAATTCCAACATTTCAAAAATGCATCATTGGTATAAAAAATGTTTTTCTTGTATGGCTACATGCCATGGTGCTTGGATGATTTAGTCTTGATGTGATTTCCTTTTCTTGGAATGTTGCAACCCTCAAACATTATAATCCCATGTTTTCACCATGCAATTTCTATATATGTTGAATTTTCTCAACATTCAAGGAATGTATAAAATCAAATTACTCACAATCAATGACCAATCACCATGAAGTTAACAATTTGTACATCAATTATTAGCAATCAATTCGAAAATTGAACCTTTTGAGGTAGACTCCATAGTAGACATTTTTAGGTTGATATTTTGAATCTATTAACCATGTTCATCAGCAAGGACGAAAATGTCAAGGAGAAGAAGGAAGGAATGAAAATATATTAATACAAGATGGAGAGGGGGGGTGGTGAGAGAAGAGGGAAGTGAATGGTCAGCTTAGAGAAAACACCTAAAATATAAGAACATATTTCATTAATTATACACTATTAAAGAACAACATTATTTGTATGAATCATTATTTTTGTTGAGTTTCATGGATAGTATAGGAAAGTTTGTTGATCAAGTTTTGTAATTTTTTATCATACTCTGAAGATCTTTCTCCAACCATTTTCATAGTCTCCTTTATCTTAGTCAAAAATTATTTTTCAATGTTTATGGAGTCTAGAAATTAGCTATAAATTGCACCTTTAATTCATCTAAGGCCCTAGATACACTTTAGGGATCAATCTATATGAACTTACTGCACCACTATAGAAGCTTCCACTACATGGTGGTTAGGAACTTTATTGACTTAGGTTCTAGCACTATAATCCATTTTACCCTCCAGATGAATCCACATAAGAACCAATCTAGGTTTTCATAACCATCACCCTTCACAAAGATATTTGGACTACTATAACCATAAAATTGGTTGGATTGTTCAGTAATATAAAACCTCATGGAAATGTTTGAATAATTAGTCTTACTCCCTCACCTGAACTAAAATTCAAAAATAAAATATGCCACTTCTTTTACTTGTATTTCCACCTTCATTTTGTTTTTCACTACTACTATACCCCAAACTACTAAGAAAAGCCCATCCTTTCAAGTCAAAAGTAGAATAAAAAGTTGGGACTACCTCTAGGATTTTAAGATCTAGAAGGGGATTTGTTTGGATTGGATCCACTTTTCTTAGAGTGTAGCATGTCTACTAATTGACCTTCCTCTAGCTAAATAATTAGAACACATTACCAAGTTTTTATTCTTCTTCTTCGTTTATGATGATGTCTCTCTCCATAAGTTATTCAATGCCTTACAAATTGAGGCTTCCTTTTGGATAATCATGATCTATCTAACAGATCATAATCACCTCCTTGCACCATCACTTTTATTTTATATTCCAACTTTGTGGACATATTCTCCCTGACTATTCTTCTCTTTGGGATCTTTCTAATTATTAAATCCCCTTCTCTAAAAAAATGTTTGGTATTCTCTCAACACATTTTAAACATTTTAAACTATTTTACTCATGCCTCTATGTATCCATGGTCACTAATACTCCTCTTAATTACATTAGTATCATGATGAATCTCCTTCATTCTATTCACCCACCATTTCTTAATTATTTCATTTTGTTTCAAATCCTATTTACCCTTTTTAGATTATGTGCTTCCTCCATGGAGCCTTATTACCTTAGTTTTTCAATACCATTCAATCCATTTTAGGTCACCCCCAAGAATTTGTGCATACACTTCCATGGCTAGAGAACTAAAAGACATCTAATCCTCTTCCAACTCAAATTTCTTTATCCATGTCACAATCTCCTTAACCAAGCTTTCATGAGCTCCTTTATTGAACTACTCCTCTTCCCTTGATTTTAAATAACTAGTTCAACTCTACTACAAACTCAATATTCTAACTCTATATTGTAATTAACATAAAAATCTATTTCTTTTGAGATTTCGTGATTGATATACTGCAAAAAAACCAAATTATGGGAATTCCATTATATCTCTCTTCTTCGGTTGCTTTTAAGTTTTGTTTTCTCTCCTAATCAACTTAACTGTTCAAATAAATCCATGAGAGCACTACATGGAATACCTCACAAGAGTCATGGTTATCATGAAATAAGTAAGAATATTGATTAGTATGATTCTGATTTAAAAAGAGAGATGTATCTGAAGCACCAATTCTAAACATAATTATCATTCAACTTATTAATCAAGATATCAGATTGTCATACATGTTCTCAAAAGGAGTCCCAATAGAATAACTAGCTTTCATCTCAATTTGACCCCCTTTTGACCTGCTTCCCATTACCTACTTTCCACATCATCCATTTATTGATCCAAGGCATAATGGCGATCATTTCCCTCCAAATGTAAAATCCAACAGTGTGTTTCAGTGGTCTAAAGGACTAGAGCCAATCCTCAATAGGTTGGTTGGTTAAGTATTTGTCCAATGTTATATTTCTCCAAATATTGTCCATTTGTATTTCTCGCCATGCACTTTTCATGTCCAATGCAAGACTAAACCATTTGAGGTTGTAGAATCCCTAGCCACCCTAGTGATTTAGTTGGTAAATAATTCCCACTTGACCAAATGATGATATGTGCACCTTCTTTTTTCATTCCATAAGAAATTACTCATACATTGTTGAATCTTATGAATGGTATACTTTACAATATTTGCAAGAGAAAACCAATAAATGGGGATGCTTTTCCAAATTTGATTTAATGAGAGTCATTCTGCCACCAATTGAAAGCCATATGTAGCCCCAATTGTTAACTTTGCCTTCAATATGCTTTATTAACCATGTAAAATCCCACTATTGAACATGTGGTTATAGAAGGAGTCTCTTTCCTAATAGGGTCCGTAATAGATTACAAGGATTACTGGATCATAAAATCCTCTAAAATGGCCTTCTAGGATAATACTAGCCAGGGAAGAGAAATTTTTAAGGGTAGCTTCCCTTGGATTCCAAAGGAAAAGCATGTCCCCAGAACGACCATCTGCACCCATAGAGAATATACACCAATATTAGAAAATTTTGTGGAGAACATTCATGGCTTTCTTCATAGAGACCATGGTTTCTTGGAAGAAGATAATTGATTGTCGTGGAATGGAAAATGATCTATGAAGGGCTTGGATATTAGGTATTTAATATTAAGGAATAAGAGTGGATTGGAGGTGATATGTTCTCTTGATGAGCCTTTTCCAAATAAGAAAAGGTTTGTGAATGGATGTCCTAGATGAGATGGATTTCTAAAATACCTGAGGAAAATAAAGATGATATGGGGATACCGTAAGTGTGTAGAGTGGGGTTTTTGCGAGACGAGTAAGAGGGATTGAATATAGTGGGGATGAGGGTGACAAATGGAGGAGGAATGTTGCACATAGAATCTTTAACAACATAAGGATGCATGGTGGATGTGGTCAAGCTACTAAAACCAAGATTATTAATAACATATCATTTAGAAATATGGTTTGCAATAATATCTAGCAATAAAACAACATCTATTGAAAGAGAATGAAGAAGCTTGCCCAATATAGCATCCATCAAGGCTAAAGAGTCTATGGCCACAAAAGAAGGATTCCCAAAGTTGACACACTAGTTAGAACAAGGGGGCCCCCACGTCATTCTAGGAGGAAATGACATAATGTAAGGATGATTCAGTGACATAAAGACAAGGGTCATTAGAGAAAAAACATTCAAGATGGGTCTAGAAAACTTTGGGAAACACCCCAAACCTTTAGTCACAGATTATGAAAATAAACCTCCATTTTCCTACTAGTTATAGATAATCGAGGAAACAAGGGTAGTTAGAGAGGGCTAATATGGTGAAACAATGAATCCCCCATCATATTTGTAGACTAGAGCTTGGCCAACATCCCTCCCACCCTTGAACCCAACACATAGAGCCATCATCATAAATCCAAGAGGTCACTATAAAAGGAAATGAACCAATAATTATAATATAAGATAACTACAATTTATTATACTATAATACCACTACTGTGAAAATGTTTAACTGAAATGGGTGGGTATACCTTGAAAACTCACATATGTGCAACTAAATAGGTGGTTTTGATCAATTTTCAAATGTTGAATAAATAAGAATGTTGAGCCATGTATAAAAAGAATATGAAAAAAATTGGACCATGCATAACAAGAAGGTGAAAAATGTTAGATCATTTTATTATTATTATGATTTTAAATAAATACTATGAAAACCATTGTATTGTTATAATTTTAAATAAATACTATGAAAAACAAAGCAAGCAATCTATCAAACATTGAGTTAATGTCTGGAAAAATCAAATTGCATTAATTGTGTTTTTACAAGATTGACTTAATATTTAAAAAAAGGGGGATTGTAAATGGAAACAAAGGGATTCAAATGGTTTTTTTTGCACTATTATAAAGACCGAAAACCATTAGGATTTATTGCTGCATAAGAGGGATGAGCTACACTATTCACAAGTTTTGAGTTTAGACCCTCTTACTTCACCACATTATCATATGCAAGATGATGATTCCCCAACCCATCATTCAGGTAGAGTTTTTTCCAAAACCTATTTAATATCCAAATCCATAATTTCCCCCTAGAGTAAAGGCACAAGCATAGGCACAAGTAGAGTTGCTTTAGGAACATTTGTGCATGTGTTGAAAACAAGACCCATTCATAGAACATAATAGAGACTGACCCATGAGCAGAGCATATTCAATTTCATTGGATGAATAACGAACATGTAAAATAGATCCCCTTGAGAAACACATCAAACACTTTACATTGTTGGTTGTGCATGTACCTTTGCTAGAGGTTGATCTAGGGAGCCTTGTTTTGTTTTTGCATGGTAGATAAGTCATTTATGTGTTGTGTATTGTGTGTATGGACTCACATCTACCTATGGAAGAACTAGTTTGTAAGTTATACATTCACCTGTGACAAATTTCTCTCAAATATAATTTGTACATGCTAGAAAGGGGATCAAATTACCTCATTGTCCTGGATGTGTGGATTTCTGATCATTATTATTATCCCCTTGCCGATCTCTACATATCTAAGACTAGGTTTTTTCATATCTATATTGTTATCTTTGTGGAAACAATAGCTTGTGTTGCTGGTGGTAGTATCTTATTCTAATATTCATGTACAAATGTTTTGTGCACTCTTGTCCACTAGTATTTCTAATCTTAGTGTCCTTATTTGCTGAAGCATGTATTATCGATGGTGTAAATGTCCTAAATGTTTTTATAATATATGATTGGCATTATTTGTGACATTTATATTATAACATTTTACATGATTATCTATTGTACACTACCTGCAAACTTTTTGTGAAAGTACCACAGAGAACAACCCATTAAACTTAAAAAAAATGTGTGTTTATTCCAAAATATTCATGGTAGGTATCTTACACTTGAAATCATTTTTTAGCCTATATTGAATTCCCTAAGAAAATCTCCTCTTTGTTCTACATGTAAGTGTCCCCAACAATTTTCTCATAGACATCAAGGGTATTGATTAGCTGCACTAACAATGTATATGGTTTCATGTCTATTTGTACATGTAAAATTGTAAATGCTTCAAACAAGTCAAGCTCTCCTTCATTGAAAAAAGCAACTTAGATGTTGACTTGATCAAATCAATTCCAGGTAGACACCTCAACCTGCTAGTGTGGGATAGGCAAAAGATCTTAAGAAAGTATAAAAATCTAACCTACAGAACCCCTAAAGCCACCATCCTAAATTCCATGATTACCTTTCTTACCTCAATTCACTTCTCAAAACATACAATTGAATTTTCGGAATTTTGGACATGAAAAGTGCTCGTTAGCATGGTTTTGGACCTTATTTCGCACTACAATTGAATTTTTGGGATTATGGAGATGAAAATTTCCTGCCAGCATGGTGTTGGAACTAATGAAAACTTCAGAGGGGAATCCATATATGGTTGTTGTTTACCCATGTATTTAGAGCATGATTGTTCATGTATTATGTCCCAATTAACTACTTTTGTAGAACTTTAGTTTTCTATATCTTGGAACTTGTGTCTCAAGTATTGTTTTCTTATTTTCATCCTTGCATTAATTTTATCAAAACCAAAATTATTATCAAACTAGAAAAACCTATGAACCAAAAACCGATAAAAAAACAAACCAAAAAAAGACCAACCAAAAATACATAAAAACATTCATCTTTAAACAAAAACATATATCTTATGTACATCCATGTGAACCAAACCATTTATACACAAATAAGAAAAAGTTTTCATTTATATATCTTGTTGAGTAGAAAGTGTAGGATCTCCCTTAAATGCACCTATAGACAGAGTGGATCATTTTACTTGAAATTGACCTTAAACAATATCATATATGATGGAATCCATGATTCCATATGAAACTTCATCATCCACGCCTATGCTAAAGTAGTTATGGAATACACCTTATTGAGGTGAGATTCCACATAATTTACATTTAAGTGATGTGGTAAATATATGCATATTGTGATGGAAGTCCAAAAGATATTCCTGAGATACATATGAACCCAAAAGCTTGGTAAATATAGTTTCAAAGCTTCATTAACAAGTGGAATTGTATGTCACTCAATGCTTTATTTCATTTGTATGTTGTAGAATTCAATGGCTCAACGACGTCCTAGGAGTGAGTTGCAATCAATGGTGTTATACAACAAAGCTGATGATCAAGGAAAATGGATTTTGCCGCCAATATCTATTGGGTCATGGGTAACAATGGAACCATCAACAATTAGAAGCCATACAATAAAAAAAAGGTGTTTGTAAGAAATTAACATCCATTAGACATGTTTATTAAAAGGATTTAGGATTAGTAATGGAGGAAAAAAAGTGGCAGAGATTCAAGTGGCATATGTCTATGACTATAGGGAGATGTTAAAGGAGAAAGTTTTTAGTCAAGTAGAGTTTCCCAAAATTGATTGCAATTGTGAGTATGCATAGCCAATTTGAATATCATGTTTTTTTATGGTTAATATTTATTGCAAGCTTCTAGGATTTCAATTCTCTTATTTTTCTTTATAGCAACATGAATTATTACATTTATCCCAAATTTATGCATATCAAATTGGAAGGAATGGGAGCTATCTGAATGCATAACAAGATTTTTACAAGGTATTCATTCAATAATTGGAGAACTATTGTATGTTGGTAAGGATCTTGGATGGTTAAAGAAGGAAGGTATTTTATTTTATAAATATGGTTACATTGTTCCGAAAAGAATGGGATCGTGTGGATATTTCAAACAAATTCCTTTGACTTTACTCAACTTCTTAGAATGGCCACATGTATATGAGTATTCAGTAAGTTCTTCTCGTTACAAATTATTTTCAGAAATTAAAATTGGAATGAAGGAAAAAGGTGGCATCCATGTACGTAGTGGAATTTTTCATGCTATTCTCTATGTTTTTCCATATATTGCATCATGAGGAGTCAATTAAGAGAACTGGTAAAATGTATTCCACTTCAAAACCTTTGTAGGTTTGAACCCCGTACAAAAATTAGTTGCATGCGAATTCTAAAAACAGAAAATAAACAATGGCGAGTCCAAAACACATAAAACAAATATACACAGAGATTTTCCCCTGGATCCCAAAACCAGGACTACCAGATTGGTTTTTCATTATGTTCCTTTCAATGTTACATTATAATATATATATATATATTAGGTATGCCAAAGCATCCATAAACCCCAATCCATTAACCCTACTTTAGAACATAACCATAGTTCCCTTGACCAAATCTACAAAATACCATGGAACGAAAACCATGACACCCAAAACCATGTGTGAAAACCATGCAGAAAACCATAGGTAGGTTGGCCCACCTAATATTGGGGATAGTCATGGAAATAATATAACATAACCCAACATTCTCCCACTTGTTATTTTCTTTCCACAAGGGGCCATAGGAGAGCTTAGTTATTTATCTAGCCCTGCAATGCCCATTGTTTCTCTACACCAAGACAACTTCTTAGAGATCACAATTTTTTCAATGCATCTACACTATTCTTCAAAGTGTCCACCTTTACCAGCAACACCTTTTTTTTCTATCATATCCCTCACAAAGTGGTACTAAACATCAATGTGCTTTGTCTATGAATGGTAAGTAGGGTTTTTTGCCAAGAAAATTTCACTTTGGATGTCACAGTCTATCCTTATAACTTCCTGTACTAACCCCATACTTGAACACAATCTCTGCAATGAAACTGCTTCCTTTCTTGCATGAGTGGCTACATTGTATTCTTCCTATGTAGTTGATAGTGCCACTACATATTGTTTCTTATCCAACTGACTACACCCCAAAATAGGTTAAACACATACTCGCTTGTAGATCTTCTCTGATCCATATCTCCAGCCAAGTCTGCATCAATGAAGCCATGGATATCCAAAAATCTATCCAATCTTGGTCTTCCTTGGTAGCACAAACCATAATCACTAGTGCCACGCAAATACCTGAAAACCCACTTCATTGTTGTCCAATGCTCCTTCCTAGTTTTGACATAAACCTGCTCAATAATCCCACGGCATGTGAAATGTCTAGTCTATTACAGACCATTGCATACATCAGGTTACTAAATACACTTGCATATGGAACACGAGAGATTTCCTCTTCATCTTCTTGTGTCTTCGAACACTGTTCAACAGATAACTTTACACCTACAGGAATAGGAACCTTCATTGGTCTATTATCTTGCATATTAAGCCTCTGCGTTATTGTCTCGACATACTTCCTCTGGTTTAACCACAACTTCCTCCTTGTCGGTTCTCTTTTAATTTCCATCCCCAAATAGTTTGCAGCACCAAGATATTTCATGTCAAATTTGGAGGACAATTAGGTCTTCAAATCCTAGATAATTTCTTTGCAATTTCCAACCAACAACATATCATCCACATAGAAGACTAGATAAATAATACAGTCAAATATTAATTTAAAATACACACAGTGATCTACTTTTCTTCTGGTGAAGCTAAGTCCTCGTATAAATGTATCAAATTTATGATACCATATCCTTGGTGATTGTTTTAACCCATACAAAGACATTTTTAACTTGCATACCAGTGCTTTCTTACCCTTCACCACAAAGCCTTCAAGTTGCTTTATGTAGATCTCATCTTTTAGATCCTCGTGAAGAAATAATGTCTTCACATCCATCTGTTCTACCTTGGAATCAAAAGTAGTAACAACATATAAAAGTAATCTGATAGAAGCAACCTTGGCAACAGGAGAAAAAATATCACCAAAATCAATTCCCAACACCTGGGAATAACCTTTTGCTACTATCCGAGCTTTGTATTTCTCCACCTTTCCTTCTGCATTCATCTTCTTCTTAACGCACATTTGCTGCCAATGGATTTCCTTCCAGCTGACAACTCCACCAGATCCCAAGCCTCATTTTTGTGCGAAGGTGCCATTTCATTAACCATGGCCTCTTTCCAAAGTTTTCCATCCTCTGAATCTACTACTTCCTTCATAGTTCTGGGATCATTAGGAGTAATAGATAAAGAAAATTTTGAATAGAAATAACATGGACTATACCTTTTTGGCTACCTTCTTTATCTAAATGATGTTCTCACAACCGAAGTTTATGGCTCTTCATCTTCTGATTCCTCTTCTCCTATATAGTCTGATTCTTTCTCCTTAAGCTCAAACTCTATCTTCTCAGGTTCCTTTGGTTGGACTTCATGTTTAATAGCATATTTCACCTCTCTAAACACCACATCCTGGTTCTACACAACATTCCTTATTACTGGGTTATACCCAATAAAGATGCACTTTTCATATTTACTATCTAACTTTGTTCTTTTCTCCTTTGGAACATGTACTTATGCATCACATCAAAATACCCTCATATGTGAAAGAGAAAATTTCTTATAATTCTATACCTCTTATGGAGTGTTATCCTCCATTGCTGATGAAGGTGATCTTTTGACCAGGTAACATGCAGTCTCCATCACCTCTGCCTAGAATTCCTGTCCTAACTCGACACCACTGAGCATGCTTCTTTCCCTTTCAATCAACGTCTTTTCCATTCTTTCTGCAACTCCATTTTGCTATGGTGTTTATGGAGTAGTCTTCTGTCATGCTATACCACACTTTTTACAAAACTATTCAAATTCCTTCTTGCAAAACTATCCCTCGTTATCTGTCCTCAACACCTTTATCTTCTTCTCTATCTGGTTTTCCACTAGAGCCTTAAATTCTTTAAACCTATCAAAGACTTCAGATTTCTTCTTGAGGAAATATATCCATGTATTCCTTGAGAAGTCATCTATAAATGATACATAGTTCATAGACTTACCCAGTGATGGAACCTTCACGGGTCCAAAAACAGCACTGTGTAGAAGCTCTGATATTTGTTTCAGCCTCTTACCACCAGATGGGAAACTCACCCAATTCTGCTTCTCATATACACAATTTTCACAGAAATCAAAATACAAAGAGATATTAGTCATACCTTCTACCATACCTTTACCATGAAGTATTCAAAGGCCATTCTCTCAAATATGTCCAAGCCTTTGATGCCATAACATCGTCTTTTCTCCAGAGACCACTAGATTTTATGCTCCACTTTCAGGAACCACAGAATTGTTGCACCCATCAACAATAGTGCTAGCTTTCATCTTGTACAAAGTTCCAATCCGAACTCCCCACATCAATACCAGTGATGCCCTAAACATCTTGCATGTATCTTTCTCAGACACTATTTTTACACCTACATCATCCAACTTGCTTACAGAAATGAGATTTTTGGCTAATGCAGGAATATGCAGAACACCCGAAAGTGTTCCAATCCTTCCACCTTACAACTTCAACTTGAATTTTCTGCAACCAATGATTCTAGCCTTCCTGTCATCCCCTAAGAAGACATCACCACCATCATGTTTCTTATACTCACTGAACCACTCTTTATGGGGAGTGAAGTGAAAGGATGCACCTAAATCAACCATGCCTCATGATCTACATGTGTACTTGAAGAAGAATCCAAGTACACATCCCCACCTTCATCTGAGGTGGTTTCCACCTCTGTAGAAGGAAGATCAACAGATACCTTTCCTTTTTTAGGAGCTTTATATTTATAGTCCATTTCATAGTGCCCTTCCTTTCCGCATTTCCGACACACCTTTACCAATTTTCCTAGAGATTTAGACCTCTCTTTAGATTTAGATCTCCCACTCAAGGACTTATTTATGTTTCTTTTCTGAGACTGTCCTCATATAGATAAGACATCACCACTCTGGCTCTCCATATTTTTCTACCTCATCTTCCCTGTGTGCAAGGATGAGACTATTTCATCAAATTGCAAGGTAGTTTCATTGCTACCTATTGCAATAACTAGACTATCCCACGAATCTGGTAGAGAACACAACAAAGTAATGCACTTATCTTCATCTGAAATTTTAATATCAACACACAATTACTAGCTTACCACAATATTAAATGCATTCATATGCTCTGTCACTGAGTCTCCATCTCTCATCCTTATGTTATATAGCTTTTTCCATAGGTATAGTTTATTCACTAGAGACTTAGATTGGTACAAAGTCCCTAACTTGTCCTACAAATCCTTCATCGTAGCTTCCTCTGATACATTCAACAATAATAAATCTAATACACACAATCATATTGTACTCTTTACCTTCCAATCCAACTTCCTCCATTCTTCGTTGGACACTCCCGTTGGTTTAGTACTTAGTTCTAATACGATCCAGTTATCTTCATCCACCAACAAATTGTCCATCTTGAGTTTCCACAACTCAAAACTCTGACCATTAAATTTCTTGATCTCTATCTTTCCACTTCTCACCATATTCTTTCACCACCAGAATTGATCCCACAGATCTTCCACTAAACAGGGTCTACCACAGGCTCGAGAAAAACCCCTCAGCAACAAAGGCATCCACTTGAAGCCAAAACAATTCCAATAACAAATGTAGGTTTTAACCCCGTACAAGAATTACCTGCATATGAATTCTAAAAACAGAAAATAAACAATGGAGAGACCATAACACATAAAAAAAATATACATAGAGATTTTCCCCTGTATCCCAAAACTAGGACTACCAAATTGATTTTTCATTATGTTCCTTTCAATGTTATGATACATATATATATACATGTCGAAGCATCCATAAACCCCAATCAATTAACCCTGGATTAGAACATAATCATAGTTCCCTTGACCAGATCTACAAAAACCATGGATCGAAAACCATCGCGCCCAAAAATATGTGAGAAAACCATGCACAAAACCATAGGAAGGTTCGCCCACCTAATATAGGGTCCTAAAAAAAATTCTCGGGGTGCTGCCCCAGACCCCATAGAGGGGCTGTTGCCCCCCTCAAACCCCCCATATGGGGGGGTTCCTCCCCCCATATAACCTCCCCGCTGTGCATCAGCACAATGATGCTGCGGCTCCACCCCCTGATTTAACTACTGGGCCTAGTCATGGAAAAAATATGACACAACACAACAACCTTCCAATGAGCTACTTACAATTCTATTTTTCATTGGGTGGGACAAAAGAGTACATGACGAAAATGGAGAAGAAATTAAGTTAGATTGAGTCATGACACCTTATCTTTCAAGTAAGTCATTTCACTATTATTTATTGTTAATAATATAATGTTTATCAATTTTTGGGGTCAAAAGAGGCAAAGAGGGAGTTACTTATGAATGCAAAAAATCATATACTAATACAAATTATTTTCATTTCATTCTTCTAGGTATTGGATTTCAAGACAAATAATATATCTCTCATTTAAAATTCATAGGTGGAGACATGTTTTAGAAATGGAGAAATTGGTTTGGGTTCTATTGTAGCAGCTACAACCACCTTATAAAAGTTTTCTTATGCTTCGTTTTGGAGCCTCCCTTCTAAACGACATTAAATCATCTTACACTGATCCAGATATTTGTACATTGATTGGGCCTCATCCTTTGCATCTTGGCTTGTGTTTACTTACTTTGTTTACTTTATAACCTACAAGCTGATCCCTTGACTTGGTATTTTCATAGCTCCGGGTATGTTCTAGAGAATTGCATAACTCTTAAGGGAAACTAGCGTTGCTCTTGGGAATTGTGCAGTCTTAACTATGAGTGAGCCTTGAGCTCAAGAATTGCGCAACACTAGATGGAAGCCAACCTTGGGTTGGGAAATTGCATAGACATGAGAGGCAACCTAGAGCCACTCAGCCTAGAAATAGCACAGAACCCCCTATGATTAGGAACTATTCAGTGCATGAACCAGAGAGTTGCGTGGTCCTTCCTAGAACTGCGCAATATTTGTAGGAAATACATGGTAGTTTTCCCGAAAAAGGAAAAAAAGAAAAATACCAAAAGCATCCATAAAAAATAGGGATTTATTTTTAGCAACCCAAAGGGAGCACTTGAGTTATTTTAGAAACTGCCGCCAAGTGTCACATTTTCCTTGATTTTTCACATTCGCGTCATAAAACCTAACTTGACCAAATCCATCTAAACGATGCTTCTAGAGATAATTTGCACATTCGATCTTGGATCGCTCACATTCCTAAGGAGATCAAGGAACCTTCAGTACGATCATTGTCCCTTTTCCAAGTGAGTTTTTCTTTTGTAGTCTTTTTTGTTTTTTAATTGCTTTTTGTTGTTTAGATTGTGAGAGTGTTGTTTCACTTGTTTCTATGAACAACTATGGGTGTTTTAACTTGTTTTATCTTGTCGAAGTATTGTTTCAATTTTTAGATTTCCTTTCCCAAGTGTTTTACGTTTTTTCCCGCTTTTGCACCAACGATCACCATTGTGGAAACTCCCTTCACATGATTCATTTTCCTTCAGTTTAATTGATTCCTACACTTATCTCACATGCATGCATCAATAGTTAGTCATATCTACACTCAACATCACACCATCCTTCAGATATTCTTGTTTACACACTTCCCATAGGCAGATCTAGGCTCCCCTTACCCAGATCTCACATTTCACTGAATGTAGTGCACAATCTGGGAGCTTAAGGCCTCTGCCTTGGCTTTTGGAATTGCATAGAGCCTATCCTGGCCTAGCTCCAACTACACACTACGTAATTCTAGGTTCCAACCTCTGAGCTTTGCCACTGAAACTGCGCAATTCACAGTCTCTCCTGACCTTGGCCCAAGACTAAACTGTGCATTATGAAGTTCTAGTCAACGAGCTTCCAGACTTACTACTAGGATTGTGCAATGTGTAGTTCCCATAGTCATCCAGTGACCTCTGATAGCGAAAATTGCACAGTCCTTCCCACCATGAGCCCCATGTGTTGTTTGATCTTGTCTTGAAGTTTCTTTGGTTTCTAGATGGAATTTTCTTTCCGTGAGTGTCCTCTTTGTCCCACGAGTACAAAATTTTTTGAGCATCTCTCAAGAAGTTACAGTTAACATGACATCAAAGAGAGATGCATCGAAGGAACCATTGAAAGCAGTACTGGGGAAGCAGTTGAACAGATATCAGTTGATCTACTTGTTTATGCAAATACTCAATTTTTCACTGAGAAGGTGTTTTAGTGAAAACTCAACACCTCGATTTTTGACTTGTTTATTTCAAATAATGGGGACCCTTTCCATAAATCTTTGGATAAATCACCTTTTTAATATTGTCTTTTGGTTAAGTATCCTAAATTTTTTCCATTTTTTCATTTTCATCAGATTTCTATTTTGATTGCTTCATTAAGTTTTACTTTTTTCTATATTTCCATTGGTACTTGTGTCATATCATTTGGTTACACAGTTTGCAAATGTTTCTCATCCGAAGTTTGATAATTTTTACTTCCTGAGTTAAAAAAATGTACAAAATGTATATTATTTTAATTTTTGTGAATAAATTAGTAAATCATTGTAAATATTAATTCCTAGTTAATTTTTACTAATTATTTCAATTTTTTAATAACGGTCCTACAAAATCGCCCAACTAGATTGTAAAACAATTAAAATTATATTTTTCCAGGATCTCAGAAATTATTCCAATTCCTAACTTTAAAACAAATTATCAGACCTGAAATCTCAAAATTCCAAAGTAGTAGTAATTTATAATAGAGGAGTTCCACTCCAAATGAGCCCCACTTCACCTCACCTCGACGCTTCCTTTAAAAAAGTCCCAATAAAAAAAAGTCAATAAAAATTTCGATATCTGATAAAAGTCCCAATGTAAATATCTCCAATAAAAACACTTCTAATATTTCAAAAAAGTCCGGATATTTGCAATTTTCTGAATATAAATTTTTTCCGATATTCTGATATTAGATATCGGATATTGTGTATTTGGTATAGTGTGCATTTAAAATCTTCCGACATTATTTCAACTCCTGATATCCGATATCAATTATGTCGCGGCTATTTTAATTTGTCATAAGGTCCCTCTCCATATACATCCCGCTACTTCGTTAAGCCTTCCTCCTCCATTCATTTTGATTCATATGAATCTTAACGGCCACGCATGTCTTTTTGTTTAAGATTGTTATATGGAATTTGTATTATCATATATTATATTATATATCTAATATTATAATTATAATTTTAATTAATTTTATATAATTTAATTATAATATAATACATTATAATCTTAATTATTTTAATTAAAATTCATTTTAATAGTATATAATTAATTTTAATTAATATAATATTTTTTATTAATAAATAATAATTATCAATTTAATTTAGGATTAGATTTTTAATTAAAACTCCTTATTTCTGCCCTAAGCAACAATTTTCTAGAGTTTTAGAATTTTGACACTTCAACTTTGGGAGCCCATAAGTTGAGTTTTGCTTAGAAAAATGAGGCCCAAGATGGCTCGTTTGATAGATAAAATCATGGAGAATATGTATGAAGTGGTTGCATAGCCAAAATTGGTCATTCAATGAGTCTAAAATTTAATAGAAGATGAGGCTCCGAATTTTTAAAACAAAATTAATTTTCCGAGTTTAATTTTCTGTATATTCATCTGCTCATAACCTCTGTTGAGTGTATATCCATTCAACTATGTTCTCCTTGACAAATACGATCTTTACAGGATCAATGGAAAGTTCATATTTCCTTTTATTTATTTATTTAATTAACTTTTGATTGGAGATATTTTAGGGTCCATATTTCGTATTTTTTATTTTAATTTAATTTTGATTGGTTTTTGGTAGGAGAACAATTGAAGATATGAGGAAGAAAATATTTCAATCAATGGGATTTCTCCAACAAGAGAAGGAAATGATTTTTAACCAATAAAAATTGTTGGAGCAGATTTGTTTTTCAACAACTCTCCTATTTGGAATTCATTCCGTAAATTATAAATAGTGTTTTGTAGAATGTGCAAGGGACTTCTCTTTTCTGCAATTCTAGAATGCTTAAAAGAACTATTGTAATAGGAGTTTCATGCTATAGGTAGAGAAGATAAATCTGAGATATGATGTGTATGAAGATTTATCTTTTCAAATCAGAACTATGTATGGGGATCAGAGCTTGCACTATTGCAACTCTTGTTTTGACAACAATGTTTATGAGTTGTAGAGGATTGTTAGAGATCACAGCCAAAGAGAAATGTTCAATAAATTGGTATTTGAAATACTATTGTTTTAATACTGGTTTCATTTTATAATATCATAAACATGTCATTTTCATTGGTATTTGTGCACTATTGTCGATGTGAGTAATTTGCCTCAATAATCTATTGTTATTTATCTCTCCTCTTGTGTGTTGAACTCTGATTTCTGAGTAACTATTTACTTAGAAATCAGTCTTTTAATTTTGAGTTAACAAACAATAATATTTTGTCAACTATTTCTTTATATTATTGTTTAATCATTTGAGTTACTAATTTAATAATCATCATCATTTTGTGAACTAATTCCTACATGTTGTTAATAAATTATTCCTGTTAATAGATATCTGAACAGGGTGTGTTTTGGTATTCATAATATCAATTAATTGAACTACTTAGTTAGCATGATATTCATTATAAGCCACACATATTTAAATCGAAATCATTTAAATACTTTGCTCTCAGTTGGATTAGATCTCTAACTTCCTGATTGAGATAGACTTAACATCTTTTTCCTTTTCCTTGCATTCTAGGATTAATTCGCATTTATATTTAATTCTACATTTATAAAAGTCCTCTTATCAAAGAGACAAATTTTAGTTGTGGCTTTGATGAGCCCTAGATTAGCTTAACGATCAGTTTCATGCCTGATCAATGAGAAGAGTCGATTTGATGTTTCTTCTATATTGGTAGCTAAAAGTCATACTTTAAGCCAGTAGAGATAGAGAGAAGGTAACTGAATGTATTTTAACAAGTTGCAACCACCATTCCAACTACAAAATAAGCTACTCTAAGTTCCCATTCAGGTGGTCTCCCTTATAATGTTGAGACATAGAATTTCGAGCCTACGAAATTTTTGGTGCTAGAAGGAGGGCCTGATATTTTTTTTTCTTTGAATAGCTTTAATTTTATTACTATGGCCTCATGTAAAATACTTCCTTGGAGTTCCTTTATTGGACCTCATCCAAAAACCACTCGAGTAAAGGAAGTCAAGATCGTGTCTTAGGTAAAATACAATGGTAAGACATCTGTTTTTAGTCATCTCGTTCAATTTATCTTGAGTTGCAATAATTTCAATATTAATGAAGATATTATTTGTAGGATCTTCACTTGTACTTTGACAGAAAAATCCAAAGGCTGGTGCTTATCACTCCCAGTTGCTTCTGTACATAGTTGGGATGAATTTTTAAAGATTTTCCTTCACACATTTTAGGAATATGATTATAAAAAGGTGTGTGATCAATTAGAATAATTGCATAGGATGGGAGGTGAGACTTTGGATATGTTTTATGTTAAATTTAAATTAATTTTAATGCAATTTCAGTCCAAATATTTGCATCCTCAATTCAGATTAGTTGGATGATTTAGACATTTAATGTCTTTGTCCTATGATAACTATCAAGAGCCATATATTATATCCTTTGTTGATAATGATACACTTTCTGAAAATGACAACTCGAATTCTTCGCAAATTGAAATTACAAATGATAATGCCAAAAATGCTCCAAACTTACATAATGTTGATCAAGTAGAATTTCAACAAAATACACAATCTATTAGCGGTAATAAACAACAACTAAATCAACAATAATTAAATCAACCACAAAATGACTATAACGTACAGTTTGCTGCTGAAATTAATTCACAATCTGTTGATAATAAATTGCAAATGATGGAGTAGCTTAACAACAATTTTCAAATCAATCAAATGCACGAAGAATTTGAATTTTTTATTTTGGAAACTCAGAAATCATCTACGGATAGAGAAACCTTCAGATATATATCTTCAACTTCCACTTTTTCTCTCTACCCTGATATTTTTAACAATATTAATTTAATTCATAATCAACGAGTAGTCCCTTTAAATTCAAATTTAATTTTGGGAAATATAGGAACTGATATTAATAATGAATTATTAAAAATTAGTATATAAAATTTAATCGGTAATTCAATTAGTAAACCTGAAGATTTTCTTAATTTGGTAGTCAATTAGTTGTCTGGTTTTGATTTATTTAATTCAAAGGAAAAGAACACTTATGAAGTTACTTATGATGATGACTTGGAAAATGAAAAGGAACAACCTCTTTTCTCTTTGGAAATCGTTTTGTTTGATTCCTTAGGTGAATCTAATTTTCAAGACTAAGAGAATTTTAATAAAGGATTTATTCTAGTTCATTTTATTTTTCAAACATTCAATGATCATATTAATTTTGGTATTGAAGAACCTATCCCAATTTTTTAATTCCGACGACGATGAAATGCCCTTTTTGGATCCTAAGCTTGAAATCTTCTCTTTCTGGAAAAATAATGCAAACAATAAGTTTAACTTTATAATTTCTATTAATAATTGTGGGAAAGAAATCTTTTCAAATGAATCTCAGCCATGTTGTAACAGTACTTGTACTATTACTGTAAATTTTAATTTGCTTCATTTTCAATTTCCTCAGTTTGAATTTGTTTATCGTACAAATTTCATTTTTAAATTTTTGAGCACATTGTACTGGTATTTTTAACTTTCAACTTTTCAGTAGTCATTAGGCGCATTAGTAAGCATATATGAAAATCAATATCAATATTCCAAACATGAACACCAATTACTATTTATTTCAAAATTTTATTTGATGGTCACATTTAGCCGATTTATTTTTTATTTTCAAAAGAATTCTTCATAGATTTTGACACTTGAGAATGCACCATTACATTTTTACCACCAATTGAATTCTTCTAGAAAATACTTGTCCATACTTTATCAATCCATTTGGAAAATATCTCGAAGTCACACTGCTCAGGAACATTTTTGACTTTGCCAATCTTTGGGAAGCTTCAATGATTAAATATGTATCATTCAAGTTTGGCATGATGTTTCCTCTTCCTTTGAATTTCTTCCAATCATTCACTATAATACATACTATTTTTATGAATCTTGTAAACATTTGGTTAGAAAAATTTCCAAGTAATAATTTGTAAATAAATTTATTTTGATGAATTTGTTAATTGTACATAATATCCTGATTTTTTTTTTAATAATTTAGTTGCAGTTTTATTTTTGTTACTGATGTATGACTTGTACATACATACAAGGAATAAAATGATTGCATGGTTACATTGGAAGTACACCTATACCTAGTCATGTTTATTTTTGTTCAGTTAGAATAAGAGATAGATTAATTTAGATTTAGATTCATTTTTTGTTTGCATTTATTTCATTATTTCAGAATTTTTAATAAGCAAAGTAGTGAATCCCACATTTTCTTGGCATCCCCTTTCATTTTCTAGAAACATGGCTTAGAACATACTTGAGTTCTTATATACTTTCATCATTCTCACTTTTGAAATGCTTGATTGTCTTGTTTTTACAAAACTTCATCACATTATTAGAAAATGTTATATGAAGGAATTATTATGGCTCGACAATCTTTGATTCACAAGTATTTCTAAAATGACCTTTTTCACCAGTCTTGTCATCTGATGGAAATTTTAAATGGATGCAATTAATAGATCATTACTTATCATTTTAGGTTGAATAAGCAAATGAGATTTGAACATATGCGAATTTTAAGAAATACATGGGAAAATTTGAAGATTCATGAGGTAAACTTACAATCAATATTATTCCAGGTATGCATTATCAAGTTCATCTTTATCTGTTGTTAGTTTTATCTTTTTTCATAGTTTTTTTCTTATTTATGTTCTTCTTATCTTGCAAATCTTCATTGAATTGATTTTGGAGACTTGAAATAAACAATAAGTCAATCCTTTCTAATCTGCAATATGTCCAGGGAAGTATTTGTTGTTTCATCAAAATTTGAGTGTTCTTTAGTTTTTCTTCTATTCATTAAAAACTTCAATAAACCTTTTTGTATTAAATTAATGTATTGCCATAAGATTCATATCGGATCCTTATAATATTGTAGCTTTCCTCATAAGAAAGTTACGATAAAATCATTCTCCAATCAAATATTCCCAATAATTATTATAATTATTAAAGGGGTTTCTTTTAAAAGGCAAGTTGAGTTGGGCACTTCTTTTTAAATTAAATATTTTGAGAGATGTCGGCCCCACAACTACCACTTGGAATATTGGCCTTCACAAAAATACTAACTTATCATGTGTGTTAAATTCAAAACTTCCGAGATGTCAATATTCTTGATTCCTCCTACTTCCAATATCTCAATATTCCCGTCCTCATCCTATAACAAGACTCTCATATCAGATGCTTCTCTTTAGATACCCGATATACTATCACCTATATAGAAGTTTTGATATTACTTCCTGCTTCCACTTAGTATCCATTATTTATTTAAATATGACTTATCGGAAGTTTTACATATCGTAACTTTCTAAAGTAGATCCAAGTGATTTCTTCGATATATTTCTTTTGATACACTGATGTGCACAAACCCACATGAATTATCGTTTTTACATTTAGAAATATGAGTCAATAATGATATTCTTCCTCTCATTGATGCAGCTGAAATGAAATGCTTACACTATTTATTGCTCAAATTTTCTACAAACAGAGGAAAATTTACATAAAAGTCTTGCAAGAAATAATCGTATCCATGATTTTATCTATACCTGTTTTGAATCTCAAATGTGTTGGTTGAGTTAAAAAAAAACTTTTCCATTGCACTTATACATTTTGCATCCCCTTCAGCGACATTTTTTCTTCCGAATTGGTTCAAGGCCTTTATCTAGCCATTATCAAAATCTCTATTTTCTATTGTTCACTTTCTGATATCGAATTCTTGGGTTTGTATTATATCGAAGGAATTTAAAACAAATTCTAAGATTTACTTCTTTGAGATCCACATTGCCTTTTCCTCCACTATCATGTCAATTACACTTAGTAGAGGAAATGGTCCCTATTTCACTGTCTTGACTAGAAATTTGTGGTCTCAAAGTATTGTAAGTTGATTTTAGCTTCAAAAAGGGGTTTCGAGATCTTTGACACTAAATTTATTCTCATATTTATTAAATCTTGGACTCCAATCCTCGAAAGCTTATTTTATAGGTAAATGTAAGTGCTCTTGCAATGTTTTTAAAAAAATTCAAGTTATCTTATGATCAAAATGAAAGCCATCGAAACTACTTTATAAAATCTTATGAAACTTTTACCTCCGATACGTGAATGTTTGATGTGATAGAAAGACAATGTTCCCACATCATACATTTAAAAGAAATCGTTATCAAGCATGATAAATATTGTATGTTTTGTTTGTAAAAGTTACACAAAACTATTCTTCCAAGATCTTGCTTCCCTTTAATATTCAAAATATTGGGACTTCTTATGTCGGAGGTGAAATTTAATTAAAGTTCTAAAACCAAATTTCACTGGAAATGTTATGAAGCAAGGTATGTGTTTATCAGAGTTTTGCCCATTAACAATTTTTGGAAAACTTGAGCTTTTACCTTTCACTTTGATTCTCTTAGAAACTCGTAACTGCAGAATATTAGGTTAATTATCTTTGTAGGTATTTGTTCAATTCATTATGATCTCTCACTATGCTCACATGAAGTCTTGTTTGATTATCTTTTTATATATATATATGTTACTTTCATGTTATCATGGTGGTCGACAACATAGATGTATTTTTATTATAATTTCATCAAATCGAAGTATTCATTTTTCTAGATGATTTTGTGACTTTTGGGCTATACATTCTTCATGGTGTGTGCACATGGACCTATTTTTACTCTTTTTGGAAATTTGTTTTGCTAATGAGAAATTTTGTCAGCTGTGGTTTGTTTATGTTTTTTTCCTCTGACTCATTGTTGATGCATGCACATTTTATTATCTCAATCATATTTTAGTGATTATTTTCATTTGCTTTTCAAGGCACTCTTTAGAAACCACTATGGTAATGCAACAATTGATAAGGAATTTGGAACATGTAAAGGTAATGGGCCATGGTTAATTCATTTTTGGATTCTCTTTTATTTTAATTTTTGATATATCGCTCCATACGTATCATATAAATATTCAAGTCCTCTTGATATACATAATTTCTACATTACTTGGGATGTTGGATCGATTTCAATATTTTGGGGCTGATATAAAATTGGAATGGAAAAAAACAAGGAGAACAATCGTCACTGCAACTCATAAATAAGCATATTTTCATTCTCATTTTTGTAAATTTGGTTTACTTTAGATTCCTCGGACATGAAACATTGTTTTCTTATAGTTTACTAATTCCTTTAGTTTAGATTAAATAAATGATGATTTAGCATCAATAAGATTTTAGAACATTCAACTTCTTCACGCTTTTAATTCTAATTAAAATAAGAGATTAGCTTTTGTTGGAGAAAATGATATCTCCTAGGTAAGATTAAATGAAATTCTCCAATGGCAAGTTTCTTATGCCATCTACCATTCATTTTCCTTTCTTTACGTTAGGTTTAAGTTTTGTTTTTAGTTTTTGTTGATATAAAACTCTGTTTTGCAGTTTTTCATAAGCTTTTTTCATACCCCTAACATATTAGATTGGGAACTCATTCTCCTTGTTTGATTTTGAGTTTTGGAGCAACAGTAATTGATTTCCATTAAGTCAGCTAAATTGGGGAGTCGCTGAACCTTCAATTTGTTTCTTAAGCATTCCATTTATTAGAAAATGGTTGATATGCTTTTATGCATGTTTTGATTTTAAACAAGAAAAATTGCAATAGGAAAATACTTTTCATTTAGCTTGTTATCTCTCATCACTGCTATTTAGAAAGCTTAATCACTTATAACTCTAGAAGATAAAATTTACTAGATTCTCAACATAAGATGAACACACATATGGTTTTCTTCTTTTAATTGTTTGTTGAGACACATTTTATAGTTTAAACTTGTTGGAGTTGGTTTTTTAAATATGCATTTTTTCTTTTAGCTTTTACTTTTGTCATTTTTATGTTTTTGTAGTTTGTTGATTTATTTACTCCAACATGTAGTTATTTTCCTTTGATTTTAGTTTTGGTATGATTGTGGTGACTGTACTAAGATTTATATGGAAGACATTTTTCTCACTCAAAAATGGTTGGAATACATGAGAAATCTTTATTTTGTCTATTTCAGTGAATTGCATTTATCATCAAAGGCATATATTTATGGAACCATAAATCCTTCTTGCTTTCAATCTTTTTCATTGAGTAAAACACATCCTTTATAAGTAATATAGTTCACCTTTTCAAGGAAAAAACATATTTGAATTTAGCTCAATGAATCCTTGCCACCCCTCCACTTCATAAAACCCTCTGATTGATAGTTGCGGGAAAAGAATTTGGGGTCAACATTATGAAAGTATCATATCCATTAACATAAGTCTATATTGGCATCCCACCTCTTTCACTCACATACATCATAAACTAAAAGATTGCAAATATGCTTATCAAAAGGGTGATTAAAATAGGAAGCATTAGAAATACAAGTAAACTCGTCGGGGCTATGGACACTTGCTAGAAGAGGAGCTACGCTTGTATGGAATAAAATACAACTTTGTTGGGGTACTGTTAAGGCTCACTGGCAGCAAAGCAATGTCAAAGATCATTCATAACAATAGATATATGCTTTATCAAAAAACTCCTATCCGTATCTTCTTCTATTTCCCATACAAGGTAATTTTAAAATAAAATTTTCCCAAAATTTAGATTCATGACTTTTACTCAAGTCTACTTTGAGTACTTATCTTTTCAAGCTCATATTTCTTAATCTATTTAAGTGGGACCCATGGAAATGTTTTATTGTTTGACAATTCAGTGGACTCCATTATATTTATCTTTCGAGTAAATTAAAGTTTATAATCTTTAACCAAAGATAATTGGTTCTTCATAGTGTGTCATTAGTGTTGTAGTGAAAATTCAACACCCCCATTTTTTACTTATTTATTTCAAATAATGGAGACCCTTTCCATAAATTTTTGGTTAAATCACCTTTTTAATATTTTCTTTTGGTTAAGTATCCTACAATTTTTTCATTTTTTCATTTTCATCGGAATTCAATTTTGATTTCTTCATTGACTTCGAATTTTTACTAGCTTTCCATCAATACTTGTTTCATCTCATTTGGTTACATGGTTTGCAAATAGTGCTCATTCAAAATTTGATAATTTTTGCTACCTCAGCGTAAAAATGTATATTATTTTATTTTTGTAAATAAATTTTTAATTAATTGTATATATTAATTCCTAACTATTTTTACTAATTATTTCATTTTTTACTAATGGTGCTACAAAATTGCCCAGCCAAATTGTAGAACATTTAAAATTATTCGTTTTTAGGATCTCAAAAATTGATTCCAGTTCATAATTTTAAAACAAATTACGAGACTCGAAATCTCAAAATTCCAAATTAGCTATAGTTTATAATGGAGGCAGAACCTAAATAGACCCCACTTCACCTCACCTCCTTCCTTCCTTCACAAAAATATTGATAAAAAAAATTCCGATTTTCAAAAAGTTCCGATATTTAAAATTTTCTGCATATAATTTTTTTCGATATTTTGATATCAGATCTGGGATATCAGATGTTTGGTTTGCTGCACATTTAGAAAAGGAGTTGTCTATAATGCGACTTTTTGGAGATTCCGGTGACGGAATCCGGCGGAAGAAATGAGGTTAAATCTTGATTTTTAGCAGTTTAAATGGTTTTTTAACTGCATATTTGGATTCAGCGCCCTGGAAAACCCCTGGGAGCCATTGATTGTGCAGAAACTAGCTATCAAACTTGGGATTCCAATGAATTGCTGCCGGATTTTGACCGAAAAAATTCGCCGGAAAGACTTTCAAAAAGTCGCGTTATAGACTACTGCTTTAGAAAAATATTCCAGTATTACTTCAACTCCGATATCTGATATGAATTATGTCTGTAGCTTTTTAATTTATCATAAGGTCCCTTTTCTTATATCTCCCTCTCCTCTGTTAAACCTTACTCCTCCATTCAGTTCGATTCATATGAATCTTTATGGCCACGTATGTTTTTTGGTTTAAGTTTGTTATATAGATTTTGTACTATATATTATATTATATTTTATATAATTTAATTATAATATAATATAATTATAATCTTAATAAATTTTATTCTATTTTAATTTTTTAATTAAAATTCATTTTAATGGTAAATAAATAATCTATAATTAATTATAATATGATTTATTATTAAATAATAATTGTTGATCTAATTTAGGATTAGGTTGTTAATTAAAAATCTATATTTTTTGTTAAGGCAACAACTTTCCAGAATTTTAACAATTTTAATACTTCATGAGAGCTCATAAGTTGAGTTTTGCTTGGCCAAATGAGGTATAGGACAACTCGTTGGATAGATAAAATCACAGAGAATATTTTAAAAGTGATTTCATAACCATATTTGATCATTTAATGAGTCCAAAATTTAGCATAATATTAAGCTACAAAATTTTAAAACAAAATTAATTTTCTGAGTTTAATTTTCTACATTTTCATTTGCTCATAGCCTCTGCTTAGTGCAAATCCATTCGACTATGTTCTCCTTGAACAATAATATATTTAAAGAGATGAATGAAAAATTAAGATTTCATTTGATTTATTTATTTAATTAAATTTTGATTGGAGATATTTTGCGTTCTAGATTTGGTATTTTTTTATTTTAATTTAATTTTGATTGGTTTTTGGCAGGAGGAAAGTTGAAGAGATGACGAAGAAAACATTTCAATCAATGGGATTGCTCCAAAAGGACAAGAAAATTAATTTTAACCATTGAAAATTGTTAGAGAATATTTGTTCTTCAACGACTATTCTATTTGGAATTCATTTTGTAAATTATAAAGTGTTTTGTAGAATGTGCAAGCGACTTTTCTTCTCTTCAATTTTGGTATTCTTAAAAGCACTAGCATAATAGGATTTTCATATTGTAGGTAGAGAAGATCAATTGTATATCTGAGGAGTATGGGGACCCATCTTTTGGAAATCTGAACTATGTATGGGGAGTATAGCTTTCACTATTGTAGCTCTAGTTTTAACAACATAGTTTATGAATTGTAGAGGATTGTTGGAGATCAAAGCTAGAAAAATAGGTTCAATAACTTGGTATTTAAGATACTATTGTTTTAATACTAGTTTCATCTTATCATAGAATAAACATGTCATTTTCATTCATATTTGTGCACTATTGTCGATGTGATTAACTTGCCTTAATAATCTATTATTATTTATCTCTACTCTTGTGTGCTGAAATCTCATTTCTGAGTAACTATTTACTGAGAAATCAATGTTTCAATCCTTATTTAAAAGACAGTAATATTTTTAAAACTATTTCCTTATATTATTGTTTAATCATTCGAGTTATTGATTTAGTAATCATCGTCATTTTGTGAACTACTTCCTAAATGTTGTTCATTAATTATTCTTGTTAATAGATCTTTGAACAAGATGTGTTTTGGTATTCATAATATCAATTAATTGAACTACTTCATTAGTTTGATATTCATTACAAGCCAGACATATTTAAATCCAAATCACTTAAATACTTTGCTCTCATTTAGATTAGATCTACATCTTCCTAATCGAGATAGGCTTAGGACATTTTTCATTTTCCTTTCATTCTATGAATAATTCGCATTTAGATTTAATTATGAATTTTTAGAAGTCCTCTTATCAAAGAGGAAAAATTTAATTGTGGCTTGGCTGAGCCCTAAGTTAACTTAAGGTTCAATTTCTTGCCTGATCAACAAGAAGAGTCGATATGATGTCTCTTCTCTTTTGGTAGCTAAAAGTCATACTTTAAGCAAGTAAAGATAAACAAAAGGTAATTGGACCTAGTTTAACTAGTTGGAACCACCATTCCAAATGGAAACGGAGTTACTTTAAGTTCCGAATTGGGTGGTCTCTCTTATAGTTTTGAAGCAAAGAATTTTGAGCCTACAACAGAAGGGTACAAATTTAGCATGGAAACAAATCAAAGGTATTGTTGTAGAGGACTTCAAGAAAGACTTAGAGGACCAACATGTGTATATCAATATCTAGTGGTCAAGCTTATACAAGGCTGTGTGTAGGTTCCCCAACTTCCCATGTGCAAAAATTGTCAACTCGATTGTCTCACATGAAAATGAACAGACTATGACATTGAGCAGTGCGAATGGAATAAATCTCACCACCTTCTGGGCGAAGAACTTTTAACAGATGTATCATTTACCCCAACTGGTGAAGCACATGGACTCATTTTTTTGTGCCACCCATGGCTTTGTGAACAATAGAGATATAGTGAAGAACTGGGTGAAAGAGCCATTAAATATTAGACGAACACCCAATCATGTTTACAAGATAGTCTCTCAGGAAGGCTTATCAATTCTTGATCATCCTTTCCTATTGAATATATTGTCAAGAGAACAAAGAAACATTTCCTAAAGGTTGGGTAGTCGTATTGGATGAGTTGGCGAGTGATGAGAATCCATTCAACTGCTCAGATTTGTTGGCTCATCAATTGAAGATCCATGTGAATAGCACTCAAAATCTGCCCAAGAATGAACAACCAAGGTTCTACATGACACATACTTACTGGATGTAATTTGTGCCTAACAACAATTTCCTGGCATGAGTTGTACATTGACACTAAAAGATATTTTTGTTAACATCTATTTCTTTCTTTCCAATTGCAGTTATCGAGGAGTGATGGCAAGGCTAACTGAGCATTTTATCATGCCATTGTATAATATTATCTTTGAGCACGATCCACCTTGCATGTCCCAAGAAGCAATGGAGGCATAATAAACATTGCAAATTAGTTTACCTCACCAAGTGGCACCTTCATCAGAGTGTTGGGTGGAGAGAAGCCTCCACATGTTTTACGAAGGTATGCCACTGACAAGTTGATCATTCAAGATGCTTCATATCACCTCTCCACAAGGTTTTCAGTAGGATTGTAGAAGAAAAATAAAGCACCGTGGCCCACTCTTCCTTTGCGGATCACATTATATGAGATTAAGAGCTTGAAATATGCAAATGTTGAAGCTAAGGAGATAGTGATTTATCCAATGACCACTGTGTGAAGGTGTATTATCCATGGATCCACATGACATTTCACTAACACAAGGAGGAACCTTGGAGGTATTGTTTCAATTCCTCTAAGCTCCACGAGATGGTCACTATGGAAACAAATTGGATGGTTTCTCTACAGAGAGCAACTACAGAAGAAGCAACAAAAACAACATCAATAACCAACTACCTAGTGAAAGAAAAGGGAAAGAGGAAGGTTGTTAAGGATCCAAAGGAAGATAAAAACTACAAGATGAAGGTATATCCTATCCTAGGGAGGGAAGCTTTGGAAGTAGAAGCAAAGAGAGAGAAGCGGATGAAGGGAGTAGAGTGAAGGAAGAGAGAAAAGAAGAGGATTTAGGAAGCACAACTAGAGTTGTAGGAGACAGAGAAGAAGTTGAAGGAAGAACAAGAGTTAAGGAGGAGAGAAAGGGAGGAGAATCAGGAACAGGAGGAAGAACAAAAGCAAGGCATAATGGCAAACCAAACAATGCCCATACAGGTTTATCGGTCAGAACAACCATCAGCTAAGGAAGAGGGTGAACAGATGCAGGATTGAGAGCTTGCTCAATAGATTGAGCAATTTGTCAAAGTGATATCCATGGAGTTGGAGATAGAGATACAAAATCAAGACACTAACCTTATATTGAGAGCACTAGAAGTCATCTCTTAGGCTCCACCACCTCCAGTGTTAGAACCTGTCTTGAACGAGTAAGGAGATATTGTTCTCCTAGACAATGATCTGGTCATGGATGTGTACAATCTATCATTTGATGAGTTGTAGAAGAGGATTGTACAAGCACAGAGGAAGAAATTTCCAGATGATCATGCATCACTTGCATGCATTAAGGAAAGGGTGAGAGTGTCAGACACCAGGAAGCATCAATACATGACAGTTGATAGTGAACAACTAGAAAATAACTTGCGGGGTGTCATGCAAGAGGAAGAGAAATTGCAAGCATAAATGTAGAATGTAGTTTCTACAATTGGGGAGATGAGGAAAGCAATACTCACTTAAGTATTAACACTTGAGGATACCATGCGAAAGCTATATGATGTATTTGTCACCATGCATAAAGTTGTTGTGTGTGTGCATGACCTACAACATCAAAGCCAAGAGTATGTTCAAACTCTCAACATCATACATTATGCCATCACCCATGTACAAGAGTGGACAACACGGTACAAAGGGGCCCTGCTTGACTTAGTAAAGAACATGAAGCCACAATCTGAGCTCGAGAAAGAAAAAGTCTGGATGTTGATCTAGTACTATGAGCAACTTTCCCCATATATCAGTACCATACAAGCCTCATATGCACTGTTGTAAAACATTTTGGATGTCATGGTGAGAATGCACAGGATCCCATCAATCAATTATGTCACCAAGGCTAAACCCAAAAACCAAGTCCTGCTAGAGAATGATGAGTACATGGAGCAAATAAGATGAGAGGCCACCAAGGAATACTTGGAGTTGAACAAACACAACATGTAGAATTACATCGGTGGCTCTGTCAAGGTCAATACCATGCTGCACAAGCTTTAGAACGAGTTGGATACAGGTTCCAAGACCATATACCCGGATGCCATAGAAGCAAGAGTTTTCTTTTATAAAGACACCATCAAATAGTTTGGGAACACCATCATGAAGTACCAAGCTTGCCATAAATATGTGACAAAGAATCACCAAGTGGAGGTTTCCGAGTTGTTCTTTCTCCAAAATTTGGAATCATAGTGTTTTGTCTTGTCAGGTTGTCTCTAGCCTATTTTTTCTTACATGGGTACATGTGGAAAATTGTAATATTATTTGTAAATATGTTGTAAATGAAATTCCAAGTGCCACTAGTGGGATGTCAAAGTTCATCATGTTATGTAATGAGTTATTTGTAAAGAAGTTGAAGAGTTATGAGGAAGTCAAAGAGTAAAAAATTATTGGAAAAAATGATAATACTAAGGGGGGGGGGGGGGCTAAAATCAGTATTAAGGCTAATTTAACTTTTTATGCCAATTTACCTTTTTTATTCAAACTTGGTAATCATGCATATAATGACCAATAATATGAAATTAAGCATGAAGCACACACCATGCACATCATACATATGAGACACAAGGTTTTACATGGAAACCCTTTCGGGAAAAAACCACCAAAGCTTGTTATTGTTATTGAGGTAAATAAGAGCACCTACTTTATTACATCAATTTGTTTTGTGAGCACCCATTCACAGTAAGCACCAACTCCCTTTGATTGTTCACTAGCATTGAATAGCAGGAAGCACTAACTCCCTCCTATTGTAGGTACCTATCTAGCTTACTAGAAGCACCATGTGAGGCACCAACCTCAAATTTTTCTTAAGCACCACCTTAGAGCTCCTTATATTTTTACAAGCCAACTTGTAGGAGACACCAACCCCCAAGCCTTCTTAAGCACCCACTAGAGATGGAAGAACCAACTTCCTGAATGCAAGCACCAACCCACACTCAAATAGGAACTGTATGTTCACCATAAATGGCAGCCACTCTACCTGATCTCAACTTTGTTATTTTCTCACTCTGCAATGACACCCTGATCTTCTCAATAGTAGTCATGCGTCTCAGTCCATGCAACTTTGTCCTCTACTCTCCATCAACATGCTCTCAGCTCTCGGCCTTTTTCTCTCATCAGCATAGGCTCAACTCTCAACCTTCTTTCCCTACATAGACACCTTCGGCCTTGCTTCTAGCACAATAACTTTCGGCCTTTGTCACACAACACAGGAAACTTCACACCTCGAATGTATGCTTCAACTTCCCATGCATGGGGCAAGCTTGCTTGTGCCCAAATTTTTCACAGTTGTAGAATTTTATTTGTCCTAAGAATGAGGTAGAGGAGTTACTCTTTTTCACAATGCTTTTATTAAAACTCATATTGTGACCAGCATGCCTTCTTCTAGCCTTTTTGTACATCCTTGGGTTGCTACTACCCAAAACATTTCGTTTCCCTGCATGCCATTTACAGTTTATGGCTTTATGTCCAAACTTATTGCAAGAAAAACAATATCCATGAAAAGGATTTTGATAAAAGAGGTTACCTTTTCTTGGTAGGATTTTTCCTTCAGTAGGAAAGGACCTCTATTGGCTCTTCATGTGCATTCTATGACAACTTGCATTTCTCTCATGCACTCTTCCTCACAACTTCCACGCCCTCTTGTTCTACACTTCCTACTACTACTTCTTAGCCTTCTCTAGATTACAGGTTGCTGCTTCTTATCCTTCTATTGCAATACTGGTTGTTTCTTCTTAGCCTTCTATTGTCGCCTTTTCTACTCCCATTTCTACTATTGTCCAACAACCTTTCTTTCTTTGTTGTTGTTGGAATCTTTAACTCCCATTACATGGGAAGCTGACCTTTCAAGATGCACAATCTTGAAGCTTGATTTTTCCTTGAAACCCACACTAGTCTTGATGAGAGGGGATATTTTCTTGCAAAGCATCTCATCCAATACTTCCTTGCTCCCTTTAAACTTCTAATATTAAGACAAATCTATTTTTCGCTTTCCAAGTCATGTCTCAATGAGACAACCTCAGTTTGTAGTCTCTCATAGTAAGATTCCTTATCACTCAACTGTTTGGTTAACATCCCAATCAATGTGATAGCCTCTTCTTGTTGAGCATTTACTTCAAGCATTGTTAAATTTCTTAACCTCTCATTCTCAAGCCCATATATTTTTAGTTGCTCCCCTTGCTTGAGAATTTCCTCTTATAGGTCCTTGATCTCTTTTAGATATGAGATCAGCCTACTTCTAGAAAATATGTTTTCATTTAGAGCCTTTTCTTAACTACCAATGGTGCTAGCTTCTGAGCAACATAGTCTCTATTCTAAGAATTCCTCCTCATCAATAGGAGTGTGATGAGAAAAAATTTCTCCTCGTTTTGGTTCGTTTCTAGAGTAGCAGAGTTCCTCAACCTCTTCTTGACCCATATGGCTATCTCCACCCTACAAACATTTTAGTATGTCTAGAACTTCCATTGCTGACACACAAGGCCTCACTTTATCAACATATGACTTATATAACCCCTTCATCATAATCACTGATCTTATCGATATTTCAACATTTTATAGGTTCCTCACTTGACAAGATTATGATGTTGTGATCTTTGATGCACCATTATGTTGACCTCCAATCGTCGATGCACTAATATGCTGATGTGACGATCTTCTGATCTTCAATATGTTGGACCTCCAATATTCCAGCCTTCTAAGGACTTCAAGTCCTTGATTATCGACAATGCATAACTTTTGAACTAGGAATCCATTTCTAGGCTTCTTCATATCATTGGAAATATCTTCAATAGCTCTTTCTAATGGAGAGGGTCCGATGTAGGCTTTGAGCCCACACTCTACCTGTAAGGTGGCTTGAAACTCTCTGCCACTATTCTTCTCCTTGACTCTCTGGATAATTAAAATAAAAGCCACCAAGGTGATCCTCTGCATGAAGCCTACAACTACCATGGACTTCTTCTTTGTCCATCACTATAATCATCACTTCATGGATTCTCCAGTAAGCCTGCTACTATGATGATTATCTACATGAAGCCTCTAGCTACTATGATATTCCTCCAATGCCATCACTACCAAAATCTACTATTCCAAGCTTCCAAGCTAGTCTGGTTGACATCAGTGCCAACACTCCTACCAACAAATAGGAAATTCCAACTACCCAACACATCTCTCGAGCATGACTGTTGCCATCAATGCCAACATATTTGCAGATGCCTTCACTAGGCCATTGGGCATCTAGATAATGCCAACAGTCCAACAATCTCCTCCTTTGGCATTGAAGGCAACACTCCATCCTTCTCTTCATGTGATGGCTAAACTTCATGTTACTTCCTCACATCTCATTGTATGAGACACCAATGGGCTGCTTTCTTCTGCATAGGCGATCGCAACTTCTCCACAAATTCTATCCCCATTTGAAATCAATGGCAAGGGGCTACCAACTACCTTTCTCTCCCCGTGCAATCACCTAGCTGTGAGGACTAGATTCTAGTTATTAAGATGTGCATTCTACTTCATAGACATCTCTACTAGGACTCTCGCTATTGCTTCTCCATAAACTGGCCATATTTTCTATGCTCCCCCTGAACATGTACTGCATATGATTTGAATGCATCTAGTTTTACAAACCTTATGGCTATTGTTTGAGCACTCTCTCCACTAATGCATCTTTTGTATCAAAAAAATTGATCCTCATTAAAATTGTCATGGTATTGTTGTTTTTGTAAATATCATTTAATGATGATGCATTTTGGCTTACAATTATTCATTGTTGTTGCTACTCCTGAGACTATGCTCACATTATTTGAGCATCCCCACTTCTCCCCTTGAGATCATACTCATACATTAGGGAATTTTTTTCAACTAACACCAATTTCTCCAAAGGAAATGATACATATGGATCAATGTACGAGGCAAACTCTAATATTTCTTTCTAAAAAAGAAACATCCATCTGCACGCAAGGTTACTCAACATGAGTCCAACACAACCAATTGACATAGAGATACCGATTGAGGGTTAAGGGAAGTGAAAATATTACACCAATTGTGTTTCATGAACAAAAGAATTCTATGCATAAACAAACTCACAACTTAAATGACATAAGGATATTTAATCGAAGATGAAATCCTTTCATTTTCTCAAGAATATCCCTTTCTTAGGCTTCCCATTGTTGCCTACTACTACTTATCAAAGTAGCTCCCCCTAAGGTAATGCTCCTTGATCTTCTGCAACAAATTTCTTGCCTCTACATAGGGATTGATCCTATGGACCTGACTTTACTATGAGATTCCTATCATTCCACACTTCTATTACATTCCACCTTCTTCCCACAACATAAGATAATGTTGTGTAATCCTCATGTTGGATACACTCCTTCTTTTCAATGTTGATACATTCAAAACAAACCAATTTGTTCTAGTAATTAGTAAGAAAACACAACCGTACCTTCATCAATAATAAGAAATTTTCTTTTCAGTCTTTTTGGCTTCCTACATCTAACTTATTCAACCTCCCTTGAATCTATTCTCTTCCTTTACTGAAGAGAAATGAAGGATATACTCCCCCTGAGGAGATCATCCCCCTTCTTCCTCCATACCTTCAATGGTTGGGTCTTGACAGACGCATTTTTATCCAACTTCTTCTTTTCCCATGTTTGGGCTTCTTCTTAGTTGCACATGGGTAGAGGAAAATTTTATTTCAACTACTCTTTCTCTACCCAAATCCATTTGGAGCCTTTTTATCTTACGTAGAGGTCCATCACACTGTAAGAGGATCAATCTTCTGATTTCTTCCTCCTCTTCTCATCTTGCCTTCTTGACACAAAGCACTAAAGACATTTTTGGCTTCATTTTGTCACATCACCTGGAATGTATGCCTTGACTTCCCATGCTTGCAGCAAGATTCCTTGTGCCCAAATGTTTCGCAATTGTAGAATTGGATTTGGCGTAAGAATGGGGTAGAGGAGTTACTCTTTTTGGCAACTCTTTTAAAAAAAATCCTATTGTGGAAAGCATGCCTTCTTCTAGCCTTTTTGTGCATCCTTGGGTTGTTGCTACCCAACACATTTTGTTTCCTTGCATGCCATCTACAGTGTATGGCCTTATGTCCAAACCTCTTGGAAGAAAAACAATATCCATGAAAAAGATTTTAATGAAAGAGGTTACCTTTTATTTGTAGTTGTTTTCCTTGAGTAGGAAAGGACCTTTGTTGGCTCTTCATGTTTATTCTATGACATCCTTCATTTCTCTCATGCACTCTTCCTTCCAGTTGCCTTGCCCTCTTCTGATGCACTTGCTGCTGCTGCTTCTTAGCCTTCTGTTTCATTATTGGATGTTTATTCTTAGCCTTCTCCTGCACTACCAGTTGTTGATTCTTAACCTTTTGCTATTGCCTTTTCTTCTCTCGTTGATGTTTCTTTCCATGTTATTGCTACTATCCAACAACCTTTCTTTATTTGTTGCTATTGGAATCTCGAACTCCCATTACATGGGAAGATGACCCTTCAACATTCACAACCTTGGAGCTTGATTTTTCCTTGAAACCCATGCTAGTCTTGATAAGAGGGGATAATTTCTTGCCGAGAATCGTATCCAAGGATTTCTTGCTCGCTTCAAGCTTGTGATATTAAGTCAACTCTAATTTTGAATTTTCTAAGTCATGTCTCAATGAGACTATGTTAATTTGTAGTCTCTCACAGTAAGCTTCCTTCTCTCTCCGCTGATTGGTTAACATCCAAGTCAGTTTGCTAGCCTCTTCTTGTTGAGCATTTAGTTCAACCATTGCTTTTCTCAACTTCTCCTTCTCAAGCTCATAGATTTTTAGTTTCTCCTCTCGGTTCATATTTTCCTCTGATAGGTCCTTGTTCTCTTTTAGAGCCAAGATCAACCCATTTCTGGAAAATATATTTTCATCTATATCTTTTTTCTCGCTACTAGAGGTGCTAGCTTCATAGAAACATGGTCTTTCTTCTAAGGATTCCTTCTCATCAACAAGAGTGTGATGTGGAGCAACTTCTCCACGTTCTGTTTCATTGTTAGGGAAGCAGGGCTCCTCAGGTTCTTCTTGAGACATATGTCTATCTCCACCATACAGACATTGTAGTCTTTCTAGCACTTCTATTGCTGACACACAATGCCTCACTTTATCAACATCAGACTTAGATAGCCCCTTCGTGATAATCTTATAGGATTCTTCATTATTCTCACCCTTTTCTCCATTCAATATAGACAACCACATATCATCATCCAAGGCCATTAAGTAGGTTACCATTCTAATATTCCAGAGTTCATACGAGAGCTCATCGCCTGATCTATATACAAATGAACTCCTTCCACTATTAGCCAAGGTTGATTGTCCATTGTTTCCCTTTAATATACCTTCTAGAAATTAAGCTATTTATGAAGGATCGCGGCTCTGATACCAATTTTTAGAAACAATGATAATACTGAGAGGCAGGGTGAATCAATATTAAGGCTAATTTTAACATTTTATGCCAATTTACTTTTCTGATTCAAACTTGACAACCATGGATATAATGAGAAACAATATGAAATAAACAATCAAGCACACAGCATGAGCATGATACATATGAGACACAAGGTTTTTCATGGAAACACTTTCGTGAAAAAACCACCAAAGCTTGTTGTTTTTATTAATGTAGATAAGAGAACCTACTCTATTACATAAAACTATTTTGTGAGCACCTAGTCACAGGAAGCACCAAATCCCTTTCATTGTTTGCTATCATTGACTAACAGGAAGCACCAAATCCCTCCTTTTGTATACACCTATCGAGCTTACCAGAAGAATCATGTGAGGGATCAATCTCATGGATTTTTTGCAATAACCAACTTGCAACTCCTTGGATTTTTACAAGACAACTTATAGGAGGCATCAACCCCCAAGCATTCTTAAGCACCCACTAGAGATGGAAGCATTGACTTCCTATATGTAGGCACCAACCCACAGTCAAATATGAACCTTATGTTCATTATAAATGGTAGCCACTCTGCCTAATCTCAACTTTTTTCTTTACTCACCCTACTCACTCTGCATCAACACTCTGATATGCTCAACAACATTCACTCATTGCAGTCCATGCAAGTTTTTCCTCTGCCTCCATCAACATGCTCTTAGCTTTTAGCTGTTTTCTCTCCTCGGCACAAGTTAAACTCTTAGACTTAATTCTCTGCCAGGAATCTTTAGCCTTTCTCACAACATAGACACTTTCGTCGTTTCTCACATAGCAGGGGTGACATTATCCTTGCTCACAATAGAGGAAACTACAATCTTGCTCACAATAGCATACATGAAACTTATGCCTTACACATAGCACACGTGAAAATTTTTCCTTTACTCACAGTAGTGTAGCTCTTGGGGTATCTTACCTTTTCATAGGCACTCTTAGCATCACCCTATAGAACTAGCTCTTACTCAACCTTACATAGTAGTACACACACTTAGAGCTTTTCCACTTAGTTCACTTGCAACTATGTTGATTCCCCCCCATTGCTCATTTGAGCTCCTCGGTTTTGTTCATCTGTTGCTCCCTGATCAATGTTGCCACTCTCTCCAGCATTCACACTTCGCAAGTGTACCTTGACATGGACCTTTCATTCTAATGTTGCATCTAAGTTGGTCTCCATCACTACGTTAACCATGAGAATGGTCACCTGACAATTTCTCCATACTAAGAATGAATTTTCAGTCCACCTACTCACACCAACCAAGCGTAGTCTTATTTCTATGCAACTCTCCCATCACTAAGTCTCTCCATGATTATTCATGGTTTCACACAGGTTGGCTGTACTTCAACATGTCTTCTCAGCTGTACTCAAACATCACCTTCCTTACCACTATTGTGTCTGCTGTATATTTCTTATCATAGTGTAGAAATAGTTATCAGGCTTGCAGTTCTTCATTGCTTGACTGCATGGAGCTCCATGCCGAGAAATTAATTCTCAGATGACCTCAAGGAAAAACCGACACTCTTTCTTGAAGATCGTGGTCCTTACTTCCTTAACCCAACAATCTTTGACATTGGCCATTACTCCTAGGAGCAACTCCTCTACCTCTGTATTTAATCTTGTAGCTTCCGATCCATGCGCCTTTACCTCTCTATACTACACTATCAGAGAAATTACACATCACAAATTCAGAGCAGTCCAATGTTCTTGTTGGGCCTAATGTTCCTTTTCTGCGCTCCAAGTGCTCGGCTCTGTTAGGGCCTAAATCTACCTCAGGCAGAGAAAGGAAAAATCTAGGGTAACATCAAACCATGCTTAACCTGGTAGCTAGCCCTACCAGGTCGAGAGAGGGCTCTCTAATTGTAAATCTCAGGAAAATATGATCACTAAAGCTTGAGATGAATGATGTAAAGACTAATTTTAGGCTATGTATATGCTCAGAGGAGTTTGATTGAATTTGATAATGGTTTGTTGGCTCAAATGTGAAAGGCAGATTTGGGTCCAGGGATTGGACTCAGTTTTGTAGAGGTTTCTGTGGGGCGAGGCAAGCAAATTCTTTAGTACTTTAAATTAAATGAGATGGAGAGTCTTAAGACTAGTGAGGAGTTGGAGAGGGCATGAGAGTCTTAGGGATCCTCTTCAAATAGTAGAAAAAATAATTAACCAAAAAAACCCTAGTTAGAACACTGCAATTTCAATGATTTCTACCTTTATCCTTGTTTCATTTAGTTTCGCTGAAAAAGAGAGAAAATTGCATACATAAACACATGTAAAAATTGAATTACAGAAGAAGACACTATACCAAATTGATTTTCCAAAAGAATCCCACAAAAGGCTGCAAATCCTGGTCTATTACTTTGCCAAACTGCAGAGATGAATGTACAATGTTGCCTTAAGCTTTCACAAAAGTCCAACCTTGACAAATGATTGAAAAAAGTACTAGATATAGACAATAAACAACTCATTATAGTCTTTAGGGGTCAAATTCATGAACTTATGAGTTGTTCCAACAAGATCTAAACTAAGAACTGAAAAATAGGCAGTGGAACAGCTTGCCTCCAAAACCTAGGAAACTGATTCATTCAGTTCAAAACTACCTTTTCATGATGTATCTACCTCCATGAGTGAAATTTTAGCATTTTTACATCAAATTACATCATGAGTTTGACTATGAGAGATAGAGAGAGAAAATTCAAATTGAGAAAAAACTAGGCGAAAAACCGTTTTTTGGGCAAAAAGTTAATTTTCCATCCTATGTGGCACGCCTCTTCCCTGTGCACCGCGCCTTTTTGCAGCTAATGTTGGAGGCCTTCCTGTGCACCAAATTTGTTCCAAGTGAGCTTGTTGGAAAGGTATGTCTGTATACTTTCCAGAAGAAGTTTAATTTCTTAATTGGAGTCCATTTTCCCCTCCAAAAGTGAGTTCTCACAACACTGATTCGTCTATGGCCAAAAAGGGGCAGAAAGGGCATTTTTGAGGTGTTTTAGACCCTTTTGGAGCTCAAAAATTGACAAAATTTCTTGGCCATTTGTGGGAATTCATATTTTATCTTGAGGAATCCAAAAATTTTGATTTTTCCTCCAAAGGAGGTCGCTAGCAAAAGCTCACGCTAGGTGGCTTGACGCACCAGGCAAAAAAACTTGTGTTTTGCTCCAAAATTTTCAGAATTGACAAAACGTATCCCAAATTTCTCAAAATTTGGGCTAAGTGTCTTACATCAAGTGCTATGTTGGGCTAAGGAAGCCTTATGCAAAATCTTGAGATTTTCTTGCTCTTTCCTCTTCCTCAAAGCTTTCCTCAACTTGGCCTTCATAATCCTGATTCTTGCTTTGCAAACTTTGTTTCTCGCCAAATAATGATAGACCATGTGCCTCAAGATCTTTTTCTCTTTTTTGGCCTTCTCCAACATCTTTTCCAAGTGCATTTTTACCCTCTCAAGACAAGATTCATGGTCAGCTTCAATTTCTTGTTCAAGTGGTGTCAACTTGACTTTTCTCCTCTTGGCAGCTTGTTGGTTTTCTCTTATTTTTTGGAGCTCCATGATAGTTTGCTGATCTTCTAAATGTTTGTTCCTCTGCTCAAGATAGTTGATTATCCACTTGGCTTTTTGTAGGTTGAGAGACAAGTCATGAATGTCAGCTTGTTGTTCGTGAATGATCTCCTTTAGCTTTGAGCTTTAGGAGCCCAAATCAGTGTCATCATCCTGAATGAGAATGAAATCTCTCTCTTGACCTTTTGAAGGCCCCTCATCATGTAACGACTACTTATCCTTGTCCTGTACCTAATTTTATGTTGAAGGAAATGACACCCCTTCCACCCTGGGTGGAGATAGTACTCATTTTGCTGCTACAAACAATCTCCTTGTTCCCTTTTGGTAAGTGACAAACACTGACACACTGGTGGTTTGAGTCTCATGCATCTCTTGCTGATGTGAAGGCTCTCCTACCTCATGAGAAACTGGTGGGGGTACTTGAGAGCCTATGAAGACCTCATGTGAAATTAAATCTTCCCATGAAACATTCAGTAAACTAAGTTGATGCAAAACCACAATCTTGATTAATGCAAAATGATAGATGCTATTATACTGCTGATGAGGAGATTTCCTTTGCACCAATGTGGTCATTTTCTCAATATTCCGACATATGAAATAGGGGAGGTTCATCATCCTCACCCTAGTGAAATGCATCAATAATCTGATGTGGTAGGCATACAGGGGAGAAAATTTGCCTTCACAGCTGAAATATTTGATTATGAGTTTCATCAATGGAGCATATGTGTCCTGAAGATCCCTGAAAGGGAAAACTCTACTAATCTGCCTTTGAAATCCATCCTTGATATAAGGCTCATAATGTTATCTATCCACCACCTATCCCTTGTTCCACTATTCACCCACATCCAGAATACCAATTGCTTTAGCTATAGTTTCAGGTGTCAAAGTGAATGTCACACCTGCCAAATTGACCTGACCATTGTGGAGATGGAGGACAAACTATCTAGCCAGCTCATGATGGTATTTGAATCTTTCCACCATTTCACAAAATTGATAGTAGGATTGATGTTTGATGCATGCTATAGCAATTGGGCAAGCCAACAGCTCAGTAAGTGTAGTGGGCTCCTCCTGGATATGTTTTCCACTCTTGTGAGGTCCCATTGGTGCATGAATTTCTTTGGAGGAGTCACTTAATGTTTCCACATTCCTTTCATAAGATGAATTTGACTCCAAGTTTGCCATTGTTTGATGTTTCTTAGATGAGCATGAAGATATTTTATAGAGACAATAGGTATTTACTACTAAATAATAGGGATTTGATGATAGGGAATGTGAATGAGGGGTTGGGATGCTGCTTGTAGGGTTTCTGGGAATGACAAGGTTTGGGGAATGATATATAGGGATTAGGGATGTTAATTAGGGTTTGGGAGAAGTTAGTTTAGGGATTAGGGTTTTTAGTTTTGGGGATAGGGAAAATATGTAGGGGTAAGTGAAAGAGGGAAGGAGAAAAGAGGTGGATGAAATTGTAGTGAGGGGATGTGAAAATGATAGGATGGGAATTAGACAACAAATTGTAATTTTGCCAACCCTAGGGAGCTTTCTCAATACAACTGTGCAAGGAACTAGGGTTTTGTTTTTCACCTATTGAAACACCATAAAAACTGATGAAAACCCTTGCAATGGTAATATGGAGATGTTAACTTACTTGTGGAATGAGGAATTTACAAGTTTGGAGCTGGGAGGAGGCAATTTGAATGAGTTCGAGCTTTGGAGGTAGGTGCGCTATGCACACTAACAGGTGCACCATGCCTCATTGGTGCATCATGCTTCTTATAAATTCAGTGTAAAACCTACGCTATATGTGCCATGCTGGCCAGGTGCGCTGTGCCTTGACCTAGGTGCGTCGCGCCTCACAATTTTCAGAATTTGGCTACAAATTCACTCCTTAGCCTCGAAAACACAATTTGCACTTGTTTCTCATTCACTCTTTGGATACAAATGAGCTCATTGACATGGAAAGTCTTTATATACCCACCAATTTAATTTTTCACTTATAAAACCCACTTTGTAATGTTTATCTTTCACTTGCTTTTTAAAACTCTGTTTTGGCAGTTTGACTTGCTTTTTTTCCTCTAATGGATAAAATGCTTTGAATTTTTGACTCTTCTGCATGGGTTGGAATGTAGGAGCTTGGAAAAGTGACCAAGGCTACATCTCGAAATTATTACATATAGGAAAAATGAAATTACATAAAATTTTATACATAAAACATAAAAACTTTTCCTCAAAATAGGGTTTTGAGGAAAAATCGATCACTGAGCATGTGATTATTGAAATTTTTGTTGCTGAGACTTTATTTGACCTCCTCATGTGCATGCTGACCATTATTGAGTTTTTACAAGACCTTATTGACAAAACCCTAGACCTAATGAGACCTAAAACCCTGAAATGACTTTTTGCAGATGCAAAGACAAAAATGACTATAAATGACCTGAAAATGGGCTAGCAGGTAAAGATCATGAGGGAAAAAATTATAAAATGCCACTGCCATTAGATGATCCATGATCCTAATGGAATGCAGCTGATCAGATGAGACACCTAAAATGCAATGCAACAAGAGAATTTTGATCACTGATGGAAGGATGAAGATACCAACACTAACATTGGCTCCAATGGGGATGGTAGCTCCTTGGAGGTGCCAAGAACTACAAGTCTATGGGAAAGAAAGCAGTGCCTTCGTCCATTGGGCTATGGAGTCAATAACTTTGGTAGACCAAAACCAATATCTTAACTCAAAACTAACTAAATTTCAGGACTGAAATCTGACTCAAAACTGACTCAATTTCAAGATTGAAATTCAACTGAAAATCGACTCAAAACTGACGCAAAAAATTTACACCAAACTGAAATCAAACCTTCATTTTTATAGCCTTCACTTCAGGTCCCAAACTAAATGAATGAGGATAGTACACATTTGCAATGAATAAAATAAAATGGTATATATAGTGATACATATGATAGCAAAAATCATTTCAGAGATAGTGCCATGTGAGCGGCCAACCATTGACTGGCCCACCTGGACAATCTTATCCATTCATTTCTTTCAGCAGGAAAGCATTTTGGCCATGATATGCAGCAATTTTGAATGGACCTTTCCAAAGATTCTTGAACTTGTCATCCTTACCATTGTCTTCGTTTCGAGCATCCCATTTCAGCACTATGTCTTCAATTTGAAACTTGTCCACATTTGCCTTTCGATCATATATTTTCTATGTGCTCTCTTACAGCTTGAAGGTATTCTGAAAACCCTCCTCTCTATTCTACTATAAATGGATCATTTGATTGATTCTTCACTGCAAATGATCTTCATCGCTCCCAGCTTCCTGCAGAAGTTTAACAACCGGGACTGCGAGAGACGTCGGGAACACCATGTCAACACCATAGACAATCTCGAAAGGGGACATGCCTATTGATTTCTTTTGGCTTACTCTATCTGCCGAAAGTGCATTAACAAGCTTTTTGTGCCAACTCTTCTTGTTCATTTTCAGCAGCTTTTTGATAATATTGACCAATGATTTATTTGAGGATTCTGCCAAACCATTACCTTGTGGATAATATGAAGTTGAATGACCCAAGGTAATTTGATATTGATTACAAAAATCAACCATATTTTTAGATTTAAAATTTGTTGCATTATCTGTAATCAGCTTGTTAGGATAGCCAAAACGGGACAAAATATTGTTTTCAAGAAACTGAATGATTACTGAATCAGTGGCCTACCAAGTGGGAATTGCCTCAATCCATTTAGTGAAATAATCTTTCACTGTCAAGATCCACTTATGTTGAGCTAAAGAAGTAAGATGGATCTCACCAATGAAGTCTAAACCCCACTGCTAAAACATACCACTTACTTCAATCAGCTTGAGTGGTAAAGGCTGTAATTTTCTCCTACCTTGAAAAATCTTACATTCGTGGTAGCTTGTAATAGTTTTGTACACATCAGCAAAGAGGGTTAGCCAATAATATCCTGCTCTCAAAATTTTATTAGCTTTTGTCTTCCAAAATAGATGACCTCCACAATCTCCCTTGTGAAAATTGTCCATGACTTGTTTGTCTTCTTCTTCAACCAAATAATTTAGCAAGACACCGCTAAGATCTTTCCAATAGAGTGCATTATTCATTATACAAAACTTGGCAGCCTTTAATTTTAGGGCCCTACTTTTGTTCTGAGTCATCCCAGGTGGCGGTGAAAGATGTTGGAGCATATAAACAATATCCGAATACCAAGGAGAAAGAAGAAACATTTATGATACTTGAACAAGCCAACTTTCTTCATCTTCTTTGGACATAGCTGCAATGAGATTAATGTCCAAGGCATGCAAATTAGACTCTGCCATTAGTTTGGCCAACCCTTGCCCCTTGATGAGCTTTGTTGATTTGATCTCCACATCATATCTAACAAAGCTGCGATCCATTTGCCTCGTCTCCCTTCTAGATCTATTTGCACTAAGACACCTTTAACGACAGCGTTAGGGACATAAGCAAGGATGTGAGAATGGATAATATAGACTCCAAAATATTTCAATACCAAAGCAAGAGATTACATTTCAATACTATTTTACTTTAAAGGTGCATCCCTTATGGTTCTTCTAAAAAAAGAAATTGGTTTCTCAAGCTGGTCTCTTTTCTGCATTAAGACCACTGCCATAGTATGATCTGAAGCAAAGGAAAAAAGAATGAAATATTGGGAATAATCCGGGCTGATCAAAATGGGAGCTGAAAAAAGGGCCAACTTTACCAAATTGAAAGACTTGATGGCTTCCTCTATCTTTATTTAACATGTTTTTGATTTCCCTCAAATGTTCTGCATGATTTGGCACAAAACGATGTAAGAAATTCATCTTACCATTGAATGCTTGGATCTCCTCTTTACTTCGTGGAAAATCAATCTTCTGAATGGCTTCCACTTGAGCTAGATCGATGTAGATGCCATCCTTGTATATGATATGGCTGAGAAGCTTGCCTTCATCCATTGCAAACAAACTCTTCTTTGGATTGAGAGATATGCCATACTTTCTACACAACTGAAATACAATCTTCAAATGATAAAGGTGTTCTTCATCTGAGTTAGAAAAAAATGTCAAATCATCAAGATAAACAACTAAAAATACATATTTTTCATTTGCAAATGCTATACCCATAGCCTGCTAAAAGGTTGCACCAACATTCTTTAATCCAAATGGCATCTTGGCATAATGGACCAGAACTTGGCTATAACCAGAATACCCATCAGGTAGCAACATGCGGGATCCTCCAACTACTCTTTGAAGTATGTGATCCATCTTGGGCAATGGATAGTTATCTTTCAAAGACACCTTATTTAGATTTTTGAAATTAATACATAATCGAATCTCACCTATTTTTTTGCGCATGGGCACCAAATTAGAAATCCAATTTCAAAATCTTATGGGAACGATTATACAAGCTTTGTACAATCGATTCACTTCCTTCTCTATTGAGGGCAACAACTTTGGATTTATCCTTCTTAGCTTCTGTCGAAATGGCTTTTGATTTGGCTTGATCGGAATTATGTGATGAATTATGCTCTTATCATATGCCTTCAAATCTAAATAGTCCCATGCAAATACATCAGTAAATGAAGATAATAAAATAACGTACTTTGCCTTTACCTACGGCAACACCTTTGATGACTTCACCATTTTGGGATTTTTTGTTGATCCAATGTTCACATCCTCAACTCCTTTCTTAGTGGGAAGCAAGCTCAGTTTCCAAGCTACATCATCTTGATCAAACAACTACTCTAAAGGTATTAAACCTTTAGGAATGACATTGTCCTTCAGTTGCAAAACTTCCATCTGATTTACCCCCATGTCCGCTTCACCATCATCATGCTCTCCATCGATACAAGTATCTTTGTACTTCCCTTCATTTAAAAAAAAATCTTTGATCTCTTTATCATCTTGAAACACCTGCCAATACCTTTGATTATCAGGGACATTTCACATGAATTTCAAACTTATTGCTTGAATTCATAGGAATTTTAAAATTACTTGCAGTTGTTGCAAGTCAATCTGCAATAACATTCTGTACACGAGGGACACATGTCAAAGTGTAATCTGGAGACATTCTCAAAATATCTAATACCGCATTACAGTAGGTCCGCATTCAAGAATGCTTAGCTTGGTATTCACCTTTCACTTGCTTAATAACTAACTCGGAGTCGCCATATACTGAAATTCTTTTAGCATTTAACTTTTTAAGGATTTTCAAACCAGCAATTAAAGCCTCATATTTAGCCTCATTATTTGAACAATCAAAAGCCAATTTATATGAACAAACCCTTACATTACTTGGCACTTTGTTTGGAAGAAAGCGTATCCAAATGCCAATTCCAGCACCTTTCTTACCTACTGCACCATCAAAATCCATGCTCCATAAACCAACTTCATCCTTGAAATGCTAAAATTATGTTTGCTCTTCCACTTTTTCTTGCTGCTCATTAATTTTTTGCTACTGTTGAAAGGCTAATTGCTCAGCGGTACTATCAAGCCTTTGTCTTTCTTGCTTTAGTATAGCTTTGAAATTTTCAGTGATCTCTGGAATATCTTCTACTTCAACTAATTGATTATTTACATCATTAAAACTATCAGAATATAAAACAAATGATTCTTAATCAATATGTACGTAGTTGATTGGATGATTTAGAGGTTTCTCCTTGCTAGTGATCATGTACTTCATCTTTTTCTCCTAATATAATTTCTTCAACTGACCAAACACGAGAATAGTAGCATAGGAGAAATCAAGCTGCAATGCCCCTTTGAGTTTTTCTCCCCAAGATCTGGAAGGACGCATGCCAAATCTAGGAGGAATATCAGCCACAACCACATCCATCAGAACATTTTTCGCTAGAATATGATCCAAACTGACAGCCAAATATTTAATGAGACCAATGCATCTGACCCTACCATAATCAAAGGAATATAGATCATGGTACTTGCAAGTGATATCTAAACCCAATTCTTCCATGATTGCATTAGGCATGAGATTATGTGAGGCTCCTCAATCAAATATGGCATTGTGCAATACATAATCATGCAATCTAAGGTTGATGTAAAAGGCAGCTACATCACTATCCTCATATTAACCTTCTAATGTCGAACCAAAGATAAGCTTAGGTTGGTCATCCTCCACGTTTACCATATCAGATAACGGATCTAAATTGAAAATCTTTGACACATGACCTTTATAGCTGCTATTCTTCATCAACTCAGTCAAAAGTATTGACACTTTTGACTTAGAAAATTTCATTTTCTAAGCTAAAAGCTAAAGTTTTCTCTACCTCTTTGACTGGAGCATATTTCTTTTCAGTCTTCTCCTTTGATACAATTCACTGATTTGATCTTTCATTTGCTGATTGTGTTTTGCTGGTGGTAGGATTAGCTGTCTCTTTTCCCTTTTTCTGCACAAATGGAGAATCGTTCTTTGGTGGTGTCACTTCCTTCCTCTTCTGAATTGGATTGATGGGTACTTCTCTACTCCTGAGTGAATATTGTCACTGTTGGGCTATCAAAGCATTCATGTATCCCCTCTGATATTCATCAGATTCTTCTTTAAGAATTGTTTCGTTTGCCAAGATGAAATCTTCATCCCTTTGTATAGTTGGGATTTCTGAATACTCCTCATCTTCTATGATATAAATGGGCATATCATCAGGTGTAAATAAATGATTCTCTTCTACAATTATGTTCTCATCATCATCTAATTCTGGACCATGTAAAAAATTCTACTGTAAGGGTGTCTTAACTTGCTACTGTGTTGCTCGGTCTTGCGCTCTCTGTTCTCGTTGCTTGATTCTGAATTGTAGTTGCTGCTGACATAAAAGTTCGGATTTCTGAATTGTGTTCCAGGCTTATCAACAATTGTAAACCTATCAAACATATTCTCGATCTTTCAAAGCAAATGATCTGAGGAAGAGGCTTCCTCCTTTATGGTTACCTTCATGTCAGCCTTTGCTCTAGCTCTCTTGGCAAGCAGATTTGCCTCAATGCTGGCTGCAATTTTTTGCATGTCTTCAAATGTGGTCGGATCTCTTTCTCTCAATTGATAGGCCATATTGGGATCAAATCCATCAGGAAATTTAATCAAAGCCAGCCCCATAGGTGGCTTTATATCAACAGGAGTTGCATTGTAAACAGAATTGAATCTAACACAATAATCTTGGACACTCTGACCAACATTCCTATTAATATTTTCATATTCAGAAAGAATTTGAAGTGGATTTTTCTTTACCTCCTAATGATCCAAAAATTGTCTTTGAAGTGCTTCCAGTGAATTGAATGTTCTAGCCGGCAATGCTCTAAACCACTTTCTGACCTCACCTCTAAAAGTTTGCACAAACAATCACATTGTTACATTCTCTACATCTATCTCATGGAGATCAAAGAAATCACTCATCCGATCAACATGATATTGAGTTGTAATACCTTGGGGGGTACCATCAAATAATGGAATTTTGCTTTGGTAATCAATGGGCATGGCATCCAAGTTTTGTGGCAGAACGAGAGGTGCATATCTAGTAGCCATTATTCAAGGTGGATTATGACTGGCCTTGGGGATGTAGGAGGATTTGGAGCATCTGATGTGACCGGTGAATGAGGTGTTGAAGGGTGTGAAGAAAATTTTATGTTTGAGGTGTAGAAGGAGTCGATGGAAGTGAAAACACTACAGGTTTCTGATCAAAGATGGAGGGCTGAATGAAAATGGTGGGAATAAAACGAGTTTCAGTAGGAATTTCTGAACCAGATGCAATAGCAGATGAACCAAGTGTTGCAGATGCAGATTCTAAGAATTCAGGAATGTTTGTAGCTGCAATGGAAGTTTGAAGATTCAATCTATAATCGTCAATTGATATATTGGCCTTTTTAGTTTCAAGATCTTTCACAAACTCTGTATTTAGGACAATAGGACCAACAACACTTTCAAACTTAGTTTCAAACAATGATAGATCAAAATTTTCATCAAACTCAAGATCTTCAAGATATTCAAAAACAACCAGGTATGAACGAGATCTAAACACAAAAATTACAAAACTTTCTTGGTGGATAATTCTTGGAATAAGATTTGGGTTTTCATACATGGGAGGAGGATCTGGATCAGGATTTGATCAGGTGTATCTTTTGGAAGCCAGTGTGTTGAATTATTCCCAAAAATCAAATGGAAATTATCAACTTGTTCAGCCTATCAAATTCTAAACTCATCATCCAAAAGTCTAGAGTTATTTGATGTACTGGTGCAATTTGCAAGTCAGATGTTCAGTATATAAGACTAGACCGAAGATTGACTAAAGCAGCATTTATCTACTTATGCACTCACAAAGCAATGTGTAGTTCGAAGGCTACCTAGCATAACTTTAGGCTCTATCTGTAGTTTATAAAACAAAGAACACTAACAAACAAATAAGATTTCCCCAGTTGAGTCGCCAATATGTTAGGGCATAAATCTACCTCAAGCTGAGAAAGGCATAATCTAGGGTTACATCAAACCATGCTTAACTTGGTAGCTAGCCCTACCAGGTCGGGAGAGGGCTCTCTCCTTGTCAATCCCAGGAAAATATGATCACTAAAGCTTGAGATGGTTGATGTAAAGACTAATTTTAGGATAGGTATATGCTCAGAGGAGTTTGATTGAATTTGATGATGGTTTGCTGGCTCAAATGTGAAAGGCAGATTTGGGTCCAGGGATTGGACTCAATTTTGTAGAGGTTTCTGTGGGGAGAGGTAGGAAAATGCTTTAGTAGTTTAAATTAAATGAGATGGAGAGTCTTAGGACTCGTGAGGAGTTAGAGAGGGCATGAGAGTCTCAGGGATGCTCTTCAAATAGTAGAAAACATAAATAACCAAACAAACCCTAGGTAGAGCACTGCAATTTCAATGATTTCTACCTTTATCATTGATTCATTTAGTTCAGCTGAAAAAGAGAAAAAATGGCATACATAAACACATGTAAAATTTGAATTATAGAAGAAGGAACTATACCAAATCAATTTTCAACAAGAATCCCACAAAAGGATGCAAACCCTAGTCTATTCCTTTGCTAAACTACAGAGATGAATGTACAATGCTGCTCAAAGCTTTCACAAAAGTCCAACCTTGACAAATGACTGGAAAAGTACTAGATATAGACAATAAAAAACTCATGCTAGGCTTTAGGGGTCAAATTCATGAGTTTATGAGTTGTTCCAACAAGATCTAAACTAAGAACTGAAAAGTAGGCAGTGGAACATCTTGCCTCTAAAATCTAGGAAACTGATTCATTTAGTTCAAAACTACCTTTTCATGATGTATCTACCTCCATAAGTGAAATTTTAGCATATTTACATCAAAGCCCATCAGGTTACATAAAATTACATCATGTGTTTGACTATGAGAGAGAAAAAAGTCAAACTGAGAAAAAACTAGGTGAAAAAATAGAGTTTTTTGGGCAAAAAGTCAATTTTCTATCATGTGTGCCGCGCCTCTGTCCCTGTGCGCCGCGCCTCTGTCCCTATGCACCGCACATTTTTGCAGTTGATTTTGGAGGCCTTTCCGTGCACCAAATTTTCTCCAAGTGGGCTTGTTGGAAAGATTTATCTATCTACTTTTTAGAAGAAGTGGAATTTCTAAATTTGGAGTCCAATTGCCCCTCCAAAAGTGAGTTCTCCCAACATTGTTTCCTGTGTGGCCAAAAAGGGGCAGAAAGGGCATTTTTGAGGTGTTTTTGACCCTTTTGGAAGCTCAAAACTTGAAAAATTTTCTTGTCCATTTGTGCGCATTCATATTTTTTCTTGAGGAATCCAAAAATACTAAGTTTTCCTCCAAAGGAGGTCCCTAGCAAAAGCGTGCGCCAGGTGGCACAGCGCAGCAGGAAGAAAAGCCTGTGTTTTGCTCCAAAAATTTCAAAATTAACAAAAAGTATCCCAAATTTCTTGAAATTTGGGCTGAATGTCCTATATCAAGTGCTATTTTGGGCTAAGGAAGCCTCAACCATAGTCTTGAGCTTGTCTTGCTCTTTCCTCTTCCTCAAAGCTTTCCTCAACTTGGCCTTCAAAATCCTAATTCTCGGTTTGCAAACTTTGTTTCTCGCCAAACAATGATAGGCCATGTGCCTCAACATCTTTTTCTCTTTTTTGGCCTTCTCCAACATCTTTTCCAAGTGCGTGTTTACCCTCTCAAGCCAAGATTCATGATCAGCTTCAATTTCTTGTTCAAGTTGTGTCAACTTGACTTTCCTCCTCTTGGCATCTTGCCGGTTTTTTCTTATGTTTTGGAGCTCCATGATAGTTTTCTGATCTTCTAACTATTTGTTCTTCTACTCAAGATATTTGATTATCCACTTGGCTCTTTCTAGGTTTGGAGACAAGTCATGAATGTCAGCTTGTTGTGCTTGAATGATCTCCTTGATCTTTGGGAGCCCAAATCAGTGTTATCATCTTGAATGAGAATGAAATTTCTCTCTTGACCTTCTAAAGGTCCCTCATCATGCAATGGCTACTTACCGTTATCTTGTACCTACTTTATTGTTGAAAGAAACTAGACCCCTTCCACCCCGGGTGGCGATAGTACTCGTTTTGCTACTGCAAACAATCTTCTTGTGCCCTTTTGGTAAGTGACAAACACTGACACATTGGTGGTTTGAGTCTCATGCATCTCTTGCTGATGTGAAGGCTCTCCTACCTCATGAGAAACTAGTGGGGGTACTTGAGAGCCTATGAATACCTTATGTGAAATGAAATCCTCCCATGAAACATTCAGTAAACTAAGTTGATGCAAAACCACAATCTTGATTAATGCAAAATGATAGATGTTATTATACTGCTTATTAGGAGGTTTCCTTTGCACCAATGTGGTCATTTTCTCAACATTTTAGCATATGAAATAGGGGAGGTTCATCATCCTCACCCTAGTGAAATTCATAAATAATCTGATGTGATAGGCATACAGGCGAGAAAATCTGCCTTCACAGCTAAAATATTTGATTATGAGTTTCAACAATGGAGCATATGTGTCTTGAAGATACTTGAAAGGGAAAGCTCTGCTAATCTGCCTATGAAAGCTAGCCTTGATATAAGGCTCACAATGTTCTCTATCCACTAGCTATCCCTTGTTCCACTGTTCACCCACATTCGGAATACCTGTTGCTTGAGCTATAGTCTCAGGTGTCAAAGTGAATGTCACACCTGCCAAATTGACCCAACCGTTGTGAGGATGGAGGACAAACAATCTAGCTAGCTCATGATGGTATTTGACTCTTTCCACCATTTCACAAAATTGATAGCAAGATTGGTGTTTGAAGCATGCAACAACAATTTGGCAAGCCAACTACTCAGTAAGTGTAGTGGGCTCCTCCCGGATATGTTTTCCACTCTTGTGAGGTCTCCTTGGTGCATGAATTTCTTTGGAGGAGTCACTTACTCTTTCCTCATTTTTGTCATAAGATGAATCTAACTTCAACTTTGCCATTGTTTTATGTTTCTTAAATGAGTATGAAGAGATTTTATAGAGACAATAGGTAATTGTTACTAAATAATAGGGATTTGATGATAGGGAATGTGAATGAGGGGTTGGGATGTTGATTGTAGGGTTTCTAGGAATGACAAGGTTTGGGGAATGATATTTAGGGATTAGGGATGTTAATTAGGGTTTGGGAGAAGTGAGTTTAGGGAGTAGGGTTTTCAGTTTTGGGGATAGGGGAAATATGTAGGGGTAAGTGAAAGAGGGAAGGAGAAAAGAGGTGAATGAAATTGTAGTGAGGGGATGTGAAAATGATAGGATGGGAATTAGACAACAAACTGTAATTTTACCAACCCTAGGTAACTTTCTCAATACAATTGTGCAAGGAACTAGGGTTTTGTTTTTTACCTATTGAAACACCATAAAAATTTATGAAAACCCTTGCAATGGAAATATGGAGATGTTAACTTACTTGTGGAATGAGGAATTTGTAAGTTTGGAGTTTGGAGGAGGCAATTTGAATGAGTTTGGGCTTTGGAGGTAGGTGCACCGCGCCCACTAACAGGTGCACCGCGCCTCACTGGTGCATCGCGCCAGTTATAAATTCAATGTAAAACCTGCGATGTATGCGCCGCACTGGCCCGGTGCACCTGCCTTGACCGAGGTGCATTGTGCCTCAAAATTTTGAAAGTTTGGCTGCAAATTCGCTCCTTAGCCTCGAAAACACAATTTAAACTTGTTTCTCATTCACTCTTTGGACAAAAATGAGCTCATTTACATGGAAAGAATTTATATACACACCTATTTATTTTTTTACTTATAAAACCCACTTTGTAATGTTTATCTTTCACTTGCTTTTTAAGACTCTATTTTGGCAGTTTGCCTTGCTTTTCTTACGTCTGATGGACTAAATGCTTTGACTTTTTGACTCTTCTGCAGGGGCTAGAATGGAGGAGCTTGGCAAAGTGATCAAGGCTGCATCTCGAAATTATTACATATATGAAAAATTAAATTACATAAAATTTTATACATAAAACATAAAAACTATGTTTTTCCTCAAAACAGGGTTTTGAGGAAAAATCAATCACTGAGCATGTGATTATTAAAATTTTTGTTGCTCAGAATTTATTTGATCTCCTCATGCGCCTGTTGACCATTTTTGAGCTTTTACAAGACCTTATTGACAAAACCCTAGACCTAATGAGACCTAAAACCCTAAAAATGACCTTTTGCAAATGTAAAGACAAAAATGACTGTAAATGACCTGAAAATGGGCCAGCAGGTAAAGATCGCGAGGGGGAAATTTGTAAAATGCCACTACCATCAGATGATCCATGATCCTAATGGAATGCATCTGATCAGATGAGACACCTAAAATGCAATGCAATAAGAGAATTTTGATCAGTGATGGAGGGATGAAGATACTGACACTAACAGGATCTATGGATTTACATGACCAAGAGCCTACCCAATATCAGAATCTCCATGTATTGGAACTCTTTTAGTAACCAACTATTTTGGAGTTCCAAAATCCTAATCCTTTGATTTTCAAGCTCCTTCTACTTAGCCTGCACAGTGAAATTCTCACGATAGGACTACTTCCTGCAACCTGCCACTTAACATTAAGGTGCTAAGCCTCTAACTCCTGCTGGTGGCCATTCTCCCTTTGTCAACTACTCTGCGCTCTTGGTTATTTGACCTCTCATGACCATCTATCAACCCATTATTGGAATCCTTCTATATTGGAACTTTCCCAAACTCCAACCGTTCTAAAGTTCTAATGACTTCAACCTTCGATTAACATCTTCCAATTTGATGTCATCACCCCATGTGGTGACTCATTAGTGGTGATACATGTCACCCAATTCTGGACCATTAACCTACCCAATAAGGTGATGGTTATGTCAGGTTCTAATAGCCTTAAGGTTAGTTCAACTTTTGATAAAAAATCTGTTGAATATGTATAGGCTCCTCATCACTCTATTGTTCACATTGAAAATCAATCTATTTCACATTTTTCACATCCTCCATTAGAATCACATGATCCTATCACTCATGTATTGTAGGAGTCGTACATAGGAAACACTATTATGAAACAAACATTTTCTTATTTCTTTATGTTTTCTCATATTTCAAGTTTGAAGGTGTGTACATGATTGTCTTCCATGCATAATGTAATAAGACACCATAATACATCTGCAAAGTGCCTTTCATGTTATTTCTATCTTTAGTTTTATGTGGATGCACACAAGATTCCAACATATTGGTTTGCATCATTTTATCTTTCTCCTCTGTTGGTTTGCTTGCATATCTGTCTTTTTGATCATGCTCTCTCCTACACGGGCCAACCAATGCATTCATGGTTGCATTGGAAGTATCACTTTATGTAACTTGGCCTATGATCTAATTAGGTTAGGAGTAAGAGTAGTTATTATTATTATTATTATTGCTTGTTTCTTGATTTTCTTACCTTGTCTTGTTGTTTCTTGCTTCTTTCCTTTGTTTGTTTTCTTTTACACCCACAGGTTAGTTTTCACATGAAACCATGTTTGGCTTCTTTGACAGGAAGGGTGAAATCCAAGAGAAACTTGTACAACTATCAACACTTTGGTATATGTCTACTCCCTCTCTTTATGTGAATCTTTCATTATTCTAGTCATTAATAATTTGATGGCAAATATGTTCCTTTTAGAGAGAGTCATGGTTAAATCAAGATGCTTGCACTCCTAACTAGTACCACCTAATCTAATTGGTTTCCTATTTTCAGTTAACCCTTATCAACTTAGTGAACTAGAGTAAGGAGAGGGGGAATCCTTAACAAGTATGTCAAAGGTATATATAAATATTCTTCTCTCAAGGGACAAACTCCTATACTCTCAATAAGTCAGGATCCATCTTTCGCCTCATGAAATAAATAAGTGCCTATGCACGGTTCTTTGAAAAATGAAAAAAATGAAAAAAATAAAATAAATGGCCAAAGAAGAGAAAGGCTTCCTACGCAGAGATGTGACTCAAGTAACTTTGTCAGGGTATTGTCTAGGCTTGCTAGAAGAGGATCAACACCAGTGATTGAACTAAAACTTTGACAAATTATTTGCTATATACACCTCATCCCTAATCGAAACAAATCAGTTTGACTTGGCTTGGTATGTGTGTTGTCGATAAAGGGAATTGTAGGGACTACATCTTTAACTCAAGCTAAGTGAAGAAGCTATGCCGATCAAAGAACTAAACAATTACTCTGGAAGAGTTAGACCCGATTTGCACAAGACAAGGTCCATACAGAGAGATAGAGTTATACCAATGTGTCACCAATGTTGTAGCGGTTACAACCACCCTCCAAAATTTTTCGTATGCTTCATTTTGGAGCCTCCATTCTCAACCATAACAACTCATCTTTCACTGATCTAGGTACATGCGCTTTGATTGAGCCTCATCCTTTGTATCTTGACTTGTGTTTGCTTACTTTATTTAATTTCTAACCCACAAGTTGATCTCTTGACTTGGTATTTTCATAGTTTTAGGCCTGCCTTATAGAACCATGCAATTCTTGAGGGAAACTAGCCTTTCTCTCAAGAATTGCACAATATTAACTATTAGTGAGCCTTGAGATCAAGAATTGCACAGTACTAGATGAAAGCTAGCCTTGGGCTTGGAAATTGCACATACATGAGAGGCAACCCAAATCCACTCAGCCCAGAAATTGCGTAGAACCCACTGTGCTCAGAAACTGCTCATTGCGTGAATCAGAAAGTTATCAAGTCCTTCCCAAAACTACACAATATTTCCGAGAAATGCATGGCATTTTTCCTAAAAAAGAAAAAATAGAAAAAATCGCCCTTAAAAGTGGGGATCTATTTTTAGCAACTCGAAGGGGCATTTGGGTTATTTTGGAAATTGTCACCAAGTGTCACATTTTCCTTGATTTTTTGCATCCGCATCATAAACCCTAACTTGACCAAATGTATTTAGCCAATGTTGCTAGAGCTCATTTGCACATTTAATCTTGGAGCTTTGGCATTCTTGAGGAGATAAAGGAACATTTGGGGCGATCGTCATCACTTTTCGGGGTGATTTTTTTCTTCTAGTATTTTGTTTTGTTTTTTTACGGTTTTTGTTGTTTAGATTGTGAGAGTGTTGTTTTGCTTCTTTATATAAACAAATTCTAGAGTCTTAACTTTTTTTTGATTGTAGAAGTGTTGTTTCAAGTTTTAGATTTCCTTTCCCAAGTGTCGCATGTGTTTTCCCTTTTTTAACCTACGGTCATCGTTGCGACGAATCCCTTCACATGCTTCATTTTCCTTCAATTTAATTGATTCCTGCACTTATTTCACATGCATGCATCAACACTTAGTCAGATCCGCACTCAGCATCACACCATCCTTCACATCTAATTGTTCTGACACTCCCCATGGGAAGATTTGGGATCCCCTTTCCCGTATCTCACACTTCAATGCATGCATTTCATAATATGGGAGCTCAAGGCCTATACCCTAGCTTCTAGAATGTCATAGAGCCTATGCTGGCCTGGCTCCAACTACGCACTACACAGTTCTAGAAACCAGTGTCCTAGCTTGGCCACTAAGACTGCACAATGGGTAGCCTCTCCCAGCCTTGGCCCAAGACTGAACTGTGCATTGCGTAGTTTCACTCAGCAAGCTTCCCGAGTGACTACTGGGACTGTGCATGCACAGTTCCCATAGTTAGCCAGTGACCTCTGAGAGTAAAAATTGCGTAGTCCTTCTCATCATGAGTCTCATTTGTTTCTTGATCTTGTCTTGAATTTTATTTAGTTTTGAGCTAACATTTTATTGCCATGAGTTGTCATCTCTGTCCCATAGGTACAAAAGTTATTGAACACCGCTAAAGTAGTTACAGTTAACATGGAATCTGAAAGAGATGCATCAGAGGAAATTGTCGAGAGCAGTACTGGGGAAGCAGTTGAGAAGATATCAATTGATCTAGCATTTTATGTAGAAAATCAGTTGTTCATTGAGAATGGTACAAAGTTAACATGCCAACAAATCAAAGATACTTTTGCATAGGACTTCAATTAAGACTTAGAAGATCGGAAGCTATATATAAATATCCAAGAATCAAGATTATACAAGGTTTCATGAAGGTACCTCACCTTCCCATGTGCATACATTATCAGTTGGATTGTCTCACACATAGATGAAAAACTATGACATTGAACAGTCCCAGTGGGATAGAGATTTCCACCTTCATGGATGAGAAGTTTCAACAAATTTATCATTTACCCCAATGAGTGAAGTGCATGCACTTATTTTTCTAATCCACCCATATCTTTTTGAACAATAGAGATATCTTAAACCGTTAAGTGAACGAGTCGTCAAAGTTTAGAGAGACACTCAATCATGTTTACAGGACAAACTCTCTTAGGAAGGATTATCAATTCTTGATCAACTTTTCCTTCCAAACGTATGGTCAAGAGAACACAAAAATATTTCCTGAAGGTTGGGTAGTCATACTGGATCAATTGGTGCATGATGGGAAGCCATTCAACTAGTTAGATTTTTTATCTCATTAGTTGAAGATCCATGTGACTAGCTCTTACAATCTACCCAAGAATGAGAAAGAAAGGTTCTACATGTCACATACTTATTGGATGCAAGCTGTGCCCACTAGCAGTTTCCTGACATGAGCTAGAGTTGCACACCAAAATAGATTGTCGTTGACATCTATTGTAAGTTGCTTTATAACTACAACTATTGAGGAGTTATGGCAAGGCTAACTGACCATTTTATCATCCCATTGTACAAGTTTATCTTTGAGCAGGATCCACCTTACATTTTTGGAGAAGAAATGGAGGAAATAATAAACATTCTATATTGGTATGCCTCGCTAAGTGGTACCTTCACCAGAGATTTTGCAAGAGAGCATCCTTCACATGTTCTGCCAAGGTATGCCACTGAAACGTTGATCATGCAAGAGGTTTGATATCACCTCTCCATGGGGTTGTCATTAGGACTACATAGGAAGAAGAAAGTGTCATGGCCCGCTCTTCCTTTGTGAATTTGATTATATGAGATTAGGAGATTGGAATATGTAGATGTTGAAGCTAAGGGTTGTTGGCTACTAGGGACCTGACCCAGGTTTAGCAGTGAGTTTAGCTAAGCAAATCCCGGTACTACCGGCCTTTTCGGTAACAATCCGCAGTGCATGGACTGAGATCTCACTCGAGGTAGTATGGGAGGATGCTGGAACTAGGTTTCCACACCCTAGGGATGTTTGGATGATGTCTGGGAAGTTTGTGAACCAATCCTGCACGCTTGCGTTGCTTCGCGCAACTGTTTATCCTTTGCAACTTGTGCAATTGCTTTTGCGTAGCTCTGTAAAGGGTGGTAAGAGACGCTATCTAGATCCTTTATCCTTACTATGCCTTTATTATAGATTTGAACTTAATTATGTGGGCACAATATGCTTATTAACCATTCAACATTTATAACTAACGCGGGCAATCATAAACTGTAAAGATATGCATAAATATCATAGAAAGAATAACACATAGTATTCTAGAATCAACTTATCTTTTATTAATCTTTTGTTCCAGTACAATCCCAACTATGCCCTGTGCACTCAACTATAGGGGTCCACGCACACAACTGGGAACTATACCAGGCCTCTGCGCACACAGCTGCAAAGCCTCTCACTACTACTACAACCCAAGACTCGGACTTACATATTCAGAGTGAATTCCTTATTCAAAAACCCATGCTACATCTCCAAGCTCAGATTAAGACCCTTTTACACTTAGAGCCTCACTCTATTTATACAATCCCATTTTCTGTGGACCATGGGTAGGCCGACTCATTAATTTACATTATTTTAGGATGGACAACCCTAGACTCTCATGCTCCGTGCTTACATTTTGCGGGGTATTTACATTACATTGACCAAAACTTGGGCTTTAAGCCCCAAAATGTGCTATAGGGGGATCCGCTACCTAGTAGGCCCCCAAAAAAATCATCGTGATTCGTCTCGAGTCACTCAGCTAATGTAGTGATCTTCGTGCAGAGTCCATCCATCAACTTTTGTGCTTCGTTTATGTCTGCAACACACTCTTTCGCTGTCCTCTGTATTAATTGTTAATGCATCTCTGATGCGTCATTGTTAGGGGAACCTTCTTCCCTTAGCATAGATGTACTCTGCATCTGTGCCAACTTTTCCTCAATCGTGGTGATGAACATGAATTATTCCTCAAGCCAAGGTTGGATGCACACTTTAATCACTGCTTCTTTCTGGCGTGCGGCATCCACTCATTCCTTTAGATCTTGGGCCTCCTTCATGTCGGCAAGTCGCTGAGTAAGGGCGATTGTCTATGCGGTCCCCTTGATGTTGTCATATGCCTGCTGTAATTGCCATGCTTATATCTCCAAACACTATATGGTTGGATCTTCCTGCAGTGAGGTGAGCATGAAGAGTGACTATTCCAACAATCCTATGCAGTCCTGTACAACGTGATCTATTGCTTCCAACCCCAATTGAATGGTGCGATGTCACTGCTCTCTGACTTCCATGGGTGTAAAAGGATGCGGCTTCAGCCATAGCTCAGTGATATGCTAGTTCAGCTCAAACTGAACCTTCACGACCTCTTCCTAAGCCTTGCGGACTCCAACCGCTAGCTGGTGAATCTTTTCTACTGTTGGAGGACCACCGGCATGACCAACTCTGGTATGCTGCTACAGGCCTCCTCCATGGCCTATTCCAATCCATGAGTTTGTGCGACCAGGTTGTCATGCTGTAGGCTGAGCTGTTTTAAATTTAATTTATGCTCGCTCAAGACTTGGAGGGCGCAACCCTCTTTGGCATGAAGCTTAGTAGTTACCGCATCCTACAGTTGGTATAGGATTTCTCTAGGAAGGGCGGCCAAATTCAACCCCCAGCCCTTCACTAGACTTACCATGGCCCAGTCGCCCTCAGTTGCGGCTAAGACTATGCCTTCAGGTAACAATAAAGTGTTTGATGTGTGGGCATGCAACATCTGCTCGGCTTCAGAGGTACCTGCCATAACGTGTAGTGTCATTATTTCTTGGGGTCACAGCTATAATGCCAGAAACTATGGTCTAAGCGCCCCCAACATAGTTGTTTGCTTTGACATTAATTCTTCCAAAGCATCCTTTGTCTTTGAGACCTTTGGATTTTTCTACGGGGTTGACTTCTCCTGGATGCACGGCCTCTTGAGTTGAGTCGATGTCGGTGCTGGGTCCATGTGTTCCTCCCTTTGATCCTCCCCCTGTATGTCCTGCTCCATGGACATTTCCTATCTTCGCTCGAGCTCTCTGACTGGTGCAGTTGTAGTCTCTTCCATCTATGCTGTCACTGCTCCCTTAGTCGCCTTGCATTGCGTGGCCACTTCTTCCTCCTCACGCCTTCTCTCCGCCCGCTATGCGATGCACAACTTGGTATCCTTCTTTTGCTGTTGTGCTACGATCTTTCCCATTTTTTCCAAGTTTGGGGCATGCCACTCCAGAGGTGAAGACTTTATCACCCCAAAGATTGCATCATTTGTTGCGATGAACAGGAGCTTTGCCCATGTTTGTACGGGTTCTTTGCGCACCCGGATATACAGGTTATGCATATATACCTTGAACTCTATCGTGCCTTGTAGGTTTTTATGGACTGTAGGGGACAAGCGCAGCCTGCGATTGATCTATTTTCATATACTCACCTCTACGAACACCCAAAACACCTTTATCTCATGAATCCTCATCACATCTTTAGTTGCCCAGAGCGAGGTGTGCCTCGTGGCTTCAGCTAGGTCACCCTCAACTATGGGAAACTAGATGTCCTTTGGCAATTCTCCTGCAACCAACATGATGGATAAGAGAAACCACGCATAGTGGAAGGTCTTACTCTACTCCTGGGCCTCCCTGCAGTTTGTCAAGAACTCATTACAGAGGAACTGCACCTAGTTGAAGTGGACCCCCTCTGCACATTGCTCTGTTAACGCAATTACAAACATTGGCACTTCGTCTGCACAACATGCTTGCCTGCCAACAGCTGGGTGGCTACGTGCACCCCTTGATCCTTGATGCTTGTGATTTCATACCCTCGCTTCCTCTTCTCCAGCTTATATTTGGATTTCATAGCTTCTGCGAGGGCCAAGTCACTACTCTTTCCTGCTATGGCTGCGGGGTCATCTCCTTTGATGGGCAACTGAGAAATCTGGTGTATTAAATTGACTGTGATGGGAATCGACTCCTCTAGCGAGAGATAGCCATCATGTACTAGGAATAGTAGATTCCGGATGAAAAAAATAGACAGAGGCACATGGTGTTAGTGGGGTATGCTTGTAGATGGAGTAGCCCAACCTTCTCTACACTCCGTAGCCATTTCTGCTTCGGTAATTTCTCCATGGCCAACTGTGGGAACTTCTCATTGTCCACGAGGTCCTAGTCTTCGAACTTCATATTAGGTACCTATCTCAATAGTGGGCCTTCAAACCTCATTTTATCAGGAAGGAGTAGGGTCTGGAGAGCAGTCTTCGTGGCCTCCAGGTCCTTTGGTATCTTGGCTTTCCCCTTCCATGGGGGGATGTAGGGGGATAACTTTGTCACCAAAGGTACTTGGGAGACATTCTCCGCGTCATCGTCCTGTGCTTCAATTTGGGCAATTAGGGCTTCCAAATCTTCCTCCTCTTCCTTTGTTTCAAGGGTGACAACTTTGCCCTTCTTTGCCATTAATAATTTACTAATCCATGGGTTCCGCAGTGATACCCAGACTGGCCCCATTGCCCAATTCTCTTTTTGTGGTTGCGATGTGCATGGTAACTTAGGAACCTCTAGTGTAGCTGCTGCCTCTTCAGGCTCCTCCTAGACCATACAGGGCTTTGGGGTAACTTCTGCAAATCACACTTCAGTTCTCTTAGTCATCATTGTGTTTCTACGGGATCCATTCGGTGACGTACTCAAGGGTGGAAAGAGTGCTTGATGCTTAATGCCCTGGACTGGCTCAAATCTTAAACAACTAAGTGTTGCCTTGAGGCTAGCCCAAGGGATTTTATAGTATCATTTGAATTTGAATTTGACCATTCCCTCCACTTCTGAGTCATTAATACCTTCTTGGCGGCAGATTGTCCCGAATCTAGCTCTTAATTCCTGTCTTAATTGCCCACCACCCGCTCCTTTCTGCCTTAAGTTGGACCCCTTTTCATGAAAAGTGACACCAATGGTCACCTTCTAGCCCACCCACACAACAGCATAGCCCCTTATACGCGATCGCGACACCTGTGATATACTGCCCCTACGCATAACCTCCTTCCTGCACAGCTCCCCTATTGACTTGTTTTGAGTCCCGCGCTCTCTTTCAATGGCTTGGAGTACTGAGACTATGCTTTCTACAGATAGTCAGGTGGTTACACCACTTGCGCGAAGCTTCCCTGCACTTTCTATCCTAGTCCACGGGCATCCCTCAATTACCCTCACGTTAGTCAGTGCCTCACACTCTTCCTTATGCAGTGTGCTTCCTTGGTTACTTTGTCTGATAAGGTGTGGTCGCATCCATGGTAGTATAGCAAAAAATTCTCGACAACAATATTCTAGCGTGGCGATAGGGTTGCCCATATGTGGCCCCATCCTTTTGTTGATATATAATGCTTGCGCATGGTTGGTTTCCAGTTCTCTGATATTCTTGTACATTAATATGCTTTCCTACTTTAGTTGTAGCCGATATTTTTCGAGTTCACGAAGCTCCAGGTTTCCTTGCTGAATGGCTTCTTCAATCTGCATATGTTCATCCTCGCGCGACTGCATAATCTCTTCACTTTCGTCCTCATGTGGTATCACAATTATCGGGGTTATTGTGTGAAGATTCTTTCCCAAAGCTAAGGCCTTAACTCCGCTCGTCGTCTTTGGAATCATTTCTGTGCTTAGGTTCTTGTACATGGCCCTATAGGCCCATTGGACCACTGGCACAAGTAGGTCCAATTAGTTCGTTCCGCCTGGAAAACCTTTTTCATGATTCTGAAAAGCTTTGTGAATGCTCCAAGATGGAATATTTGTGGTGTGCGTCACTTTTCCTGCTGCCGCTTCGGGTTCCCATTTTTGATTCGTATTCTAGGATGTTATTGCACAACACACAACTGCATCCATCGACACAGGTGGGCACACAACTACGTCGTCCTAGTTTCCTGGCTCTTTCTCGACGTTGGGGACTTCCAAATCGTAAGCACATCCATCTTCTACATTCACGCCAATTTCCAATAATCTTCTAATGTATACTCCACCATCATGTGGGTGTCACGTGCAACGCCCATTCTAGCAGACCATACTGCTGCTATTCTGGTACTACACTTTCAAATTTGTTCAAGAATTCATCCACTGTTGTTACTCCATCATATGTTAGCAGTTACGTTGCTTCTGTCGTCATGCATTGCAGTGATCTAATCATCATGTTGCAATTTAGCATGGTTACTTTGTGCAACTGGTTCTACCAGCATTCTACTTCTTCATCTGAATACGAAGTACAAGAAATATTAAGTTCCCATGAGATTCCCCCATCTGGTAAATGCAATCTAGCTCATCGTCACATACAGGTTCAATGTAGCGCACTCCTTCGGTTGGATCTAGCGGAACTACTACGCGTAGAGAATTTTTCTCGAATATCATCTTCCACTTTTTCGGGTTGATGATGCCATTCGTATCAGTGTCCCAGTATATTCTTAGCAATGTGGGATAATGATTGTTGTCATCAACAATCTCTATTACTTCAAAGTTCGTCTGCGTGCTTGCGCCTTCGATATCAACTGTTACCCCTTGCAGCCTTCCCATGGACATGATCTTCTATTGGTTCGCCATTCATAATTGAATAGGGGACCACTACAATGTAGGCCTACCCATTAATTCCCATGTCTGCTTAGGTAACACATTCGCATTGGACCCCAGGTCCAAGATCACCTGAGCCATTTCGTATTCACCAATATACGTCGTCAAGATCATCTCCCTTCCAGTGCGTAATGTATGCTTCCCCAATTTTCAGGCTATGCCTGGCTCCCCTGACCCTGTGCACTTGGTGATTAACTCTTGTAGTCCTTTAACTACCGTATTATCGTGCAACAACTTCATGCATGTCTCTAAAAGGTTGTAAGCATAGAAGGATCCATTCCCAGCTCTGGTTGATCCTTACTACTTGAACTAGAGGCCTCTGTGAAGCTCCTCTTAACTTCCATGAATGTCTCCTTTACACGTTCCAAGTCAAACTCATGCTCCTTTGTGGGAGCCTTGTGAACCCATGTTTTTTCCTCATGCTACTTCCCCTTATCATCCCCTATGGCTACACCACTTCTGAGCATCATGTTCACATTGGGTATTTGTCGCATGGTTTAGACTTCATCATTTGGATATTCTGAGTTGGAGTGGGCTGTAATATCCCTTTCTCACGCATCTGTGCGATCAACGTAGGGAAATCCACTGGTTCATGATCAAATTGGGCACAATATGAACAAGATATTCTCATTGGGTTGGTACAATCACGAGTGTAGTGCCCCAGTCCTTAGTAATTGTAACAGATTAACTCTTTGCGGCCCCTTCCTAGCCCCATTCCTCCTTGTCCTCGACCTCGGCCTAGAAATCTAGTGTGCGCCATCCCCACGACCGGGTTAAGGCCTCATGTTTTTGTCTGCATTCTATAAGCTAGGGTTCACTCCATCATCAACTCTTAGCTATGACAATTACACTCGTCATGGCCCACTGACCTACAGAAATTGCAAAACAGTTGCTGCGGAGTCTGTATATACTTCTACAATAGGTGACAATTGTCTGTCATGTGATTTCCCCTATCTGACATATCGCACACCATAGCGCGAGTGTCATATTCAGCCCTGCCTGTGCTTCTGGTCTTAACAGCATCAGTCCCCCTCTTGCCAAGTAGTTCGCAAATACTAGACAGTGGTGCTTGTCGTGCCCCTAGCCTTTACATTTTATGCACCACACTTCCTCATGTGCCTCCAACCACCGTGCCCTGTCCTGCTTCAAGCTCTGCATTTCTAGGTAGAGATTTAGTAGTTGCACATGGATTTGTTGAACTTCTAGCCCCAGATCCTGTATCGGTGTTTCATGCAACCTCATCGCCATTTCCAATACTTCGTCCTAGGTTGAAAGCTTATGCTGTGACAGCATCGTCCTCATGTGCGGTGTTAAAGATGCCACAAACTATGCGCGATGTTGCGCATCTGTTAGCGTCATATCAGCCTTGCGGATTATACTCTTCAGCCATTGATCCAGATCCAATGGGGTCTCACCTGGAAGCATTGTGATCTATTTAAATCTGATGATTGACTGCGTCTCTGATTTTGGTTGGCTAAATTCTCTGTTCAACGCATTCTGGATCTCCACTATTATTGCATTTGGGTTATCATTCAAGTGCTTGATATACAATGTGAACATGCGATCCTGTAGCGCGCTCACCAATGTGGCCTTCTTAATGTTGTCATCCATGACCCCTTGTGCTTCCCACACTGCTCTTACCACAAACCAAAACAGATATGTATCCTCATTTCCTACTCCTCTGAATACGGGTAGCTTGATTGCACTCACCATGCTGAACTACGAGGGTGGTGGAGGTGGAGTGGGCAGAGACGGAGGTGAAGGAGATGAAGCAGGTGGTGGCGTAAGTGGAGGTGGTAACTATGGAATGCGTTGCCTTATCAAACTAACTACACTTCTCGGACATACCCGAGCGAGCTCTTTCCCTCTCTCTCACGAAGGTGAAATCAAAATGACTATTTCCTAGTTCCCCGCTACCTTTGTAGATTCTTTCGCTTTGTGTTGTTCCAAACATTAATGTATTCACATCACCCGTTTTACACATAACACCATATTAATCTAGGTATTTAGATATTTAATGTACCTACCTCGTGGTCCCTTGATAAAACGTCACTCTTCTAAATTGTAGCTCATGGTCGTGTCTATTGTAAACTCAGTGATAAACCCCCTATTATCTGATCGAGACACTAGTCCACAACCCATGCAATCTTATCTTCTGATGTCTCTAGTCTGCGTACTAATTCCGGAGTCCACACTATTGGTTGATCGAGCTTTTACCTTCCCTGGCTATCGGCTAACCTCGCAATCCACTCATACAGTTCAGAAGAGAAGGACACGAAGAATATCTCGTGGATTTTCATATATATGTAGCGATCCAGCCACCTCTTCTCAAATATCTACGGAGTTTTGTTTTCCTGTGTCATGAACTCATGAAGCTTCTTGTCCAACCACTCTTCAATTTCCTCCTTTGTAGGATTCCAATGGCACGACATCAAACATCCCTTAGGTAGATCCCAGTCCTAACAATGGAACCATTTGTTGGCTACTAGGGACCTAACCTAGGTTCAGCAGTGAGTTTAGCTAAGCAAATCCTAGTACTACCAGCCCTTTCGACAGCAGTCCATGGTGCGTGGATTGAGGTCTCACCCAAGGTAGTATTGGAGGGTGCCGAACCAGATTTCTGCACCCTAGGGATGTCTGGATGAAGTCTGGGAAGTTTGCAAACTGATCCCGCATGCTTACACTAATTTACGTAGCCATCTGTCATTCGCAACTTGTGCAATTGCTTCCGCGTAGCTCTGTAAAGGGCACGAAGAGATGCTATCTAGATCCTTTATCCTTACTATGCCTTTATTATAGATCTAAACTTAATTATGTTGGCCCAATATTTCTATTAACCATTCAACATTTATAACAGTGTGCACAATCATAAAATGTAAAGAGATGCATAAATATCACAGAAATAATAAGACATAGTATTCTAGAATCAACTTATCTTTTATTAATCTTTTGTTCCATTAAAATCTAAACTCTACCTTGCGCACTTAGCTGCAGGGGTCCGCACACATAGCTGTGGACTCTACCAGGCCTCTGTGCACACAACTGTACAGCCTCTCCCTACTACTACAACCCAAGACTCAAACTTACAAACTCAGAGTGAATTCCTTATTCAAAAACCCATATTACTTCCCCAAGCTTAGATTAAGACCCTTTTACACTTAGAGCCTCACTTTATTTATACAATCCCATGGTTTACAAACCATGGGTAGGCCGAGTCATTAATTTACATTATTTTAGGGCAGACGACCTAGACTCTCGCACTCCGCGCCCACATTTTCAGTGTATTTATATTACATTGACCAAAAATCGGGCTTTAAGCCCCAAAACTTTCTTTAGGGGGATTCGCTGACCAACAAGGGTATAGTGAGATTCGAGTTTGGTACCAAATACTTTAATCCATATGATCCCCATGATATTTTCAAGGACCACTGTTTGAAGGTGCATTATCCATGGATATACGAGATATTTTATTGGAACGAGGAGGACCCTTGGAGGTATTGTTACAATGCCTCCAAGCTCCATGAGTCGGTCAGTATAGAAGAAAATTGGAAGACTACTCTATAGACAAAAACAACACAGGAAGCAACAAAAATAGCAACAATAAGCAGCAACCTAGTGAAAGAAAATGGAAAGAGGAAGGGTTTTGAGGATCCAAAGGAAGATCAAAGCTACAAGATGAAGGGAGGTCTTATCTTACAGAAGGCCACTTTGGCAGCATAAGCAAAAAGGGAGTAGCGAATAAAGGGAGAAGAGCAAAGGAAGAGAGAAAAGTGGAGGTTGCAGAAGGAAAAACTAGAGATGTAGGAGACGGAGAAGAATTTGAAGGAAGAACATGAGTTGAGGAGGAGTAAAGAGAATAGAAGTAGAAATAGGAGGAAGAATAAAGCCAAGGTTTAATGATAGAGAAAACAATGCCCATACAGGTTAATGAGTAAGAACAACCAACAACTAAGGAAGAGGGTGAATAGATGCAGGATCAAGACCTTGCTTAATAGATTGAGTAATTGATCAAAGTGATAGTCATGGATTTGGAGTGGGAGCCGCAAAATGAAGACACTGACCTTATGCCAAGAGAACAAGAAGTCATCTCTCAAGCTCCACCACCTCTAGTGTCAGAACCTGTCCTGAGAGAGAAAGGATATATTGTTCTCCTTGGTGATGATCAGGTCATGGATGTGTATAATCTATCATTTAATGAGTTGTAGAAGAGGATTGTATAGGAATGGAGGAAGAACTTTCCAGATGATCATGCATCACTTGTATTGATGAAGGAAAGAGTGATAGTGTCAGACATTAGGAAGCATCCAACTTCTCTTGTCAAAGCCAGCTTGGCCTATGTAGGAGAAACAAGCTCAAATGTTAAGTACCTCACAAATGAGAATGAACAACTGGCAAAGAACTTGTGGGATTCTAGGAAAGAGGTAGAAAAACTCCAAGCATCAATGTAGAATGCATTTTCCGCAATGGGGGAGATGAGTAAAGTGATACTCATTGACGTATCAACATTTAAGGATACCATGTGAAAGCCTTATGATGGTTTTGTCACTCTGGATAAATAAGTTGTCTGTGTGCATGGCCTACAACAGTCAAGAAAAGAGTTTTTCCAAACTCTCAAGAACGTACATGTTGCCATCACCAATGTACAAGAGTGGACAATGTGGTACAAAGGGTCCCCGCTTTACGTAGTAAATAAGATGAAGCAACAGGCAGATCTTGAGAAAGAAAAGGTTCAGATGTTGATCCAAAACTATGAGAAGCTCACCCCATTAATCAGTAGCATACATGCCTCATATTCATGGTTGTAAAATAGCTTAGATGTCGTGGTGAGAATGCAAAGGATCCTATCATTTGATTCCCTCACCAATGCAAAACTAAAGAACCAATTCTTGCTAAAGATCGATGAGTACATGGAGAAATTAAGATGAGAGGCCACTAGGGATGACTTGGAGATGAATGCACACAACATGTAGAATTACATTAGTGGTCCTGTCAAGGTCAACACCATGTTGCACATGCTTAGAATTAGTTGGATATAGGTTCCAAGACCATATACCTAGATGCCATGGAGGCAGGAGTCTACTTTTAGAAACACACCATCAAATAGTTTGGGGACACTATTATGCAGTACCAAGCTTGGCATCAATATGCGACCAAGAAGCACCAGGTGGAGGTTTTCAAGTTGGTCTTTCCCCAAACTTCATAATCATAGTGTTTTGTCTTATTAGGCTGTCTCTAGCCTATTATGTCTTACATGGGTACATAGGAAAATTGTAATATTATTTGTAAATACGTTGTACGTGAAATTCCAACTATCACTAGTGGAATGTGAAAGGTCATCATGTTATGTAATGAGTTATTTGTAAAGAAGTTGAAGAGTTATGAGGAAGTCAAAGAGTCACAATGGGGAACGTCAATGATAACCCCACCCTTTGCTATAAATAGAACCTCATAACTCATAGAACATGTTTTTGGGAGCCAAGATTGTGGCTAGGCTTAGACTTAGAAAATCCTTCAGAGTATTGTGATGAGTTTTGACTTCTCCATAGTGTAGAGTGAGTATACATATTTGGAGGAGCAATTGTTCTTGACTGTAATGTTCCACTACTAAGGCTAGTGATCATCAATGGTCTATGTATGGATGGAACTTTCACTTATAATAATAATATCAAAGCCAACACTCTTTCATGCATATGTTGTTATTATAGTTGGACTATTTTGCTTTCTTTTGCAATGTATGTTCGTGTTGTTTGATTTAGTCATCACTTTAACTTATGGACTATTACACATTTATCCTATGATGTTATTCCACTCATGTGATAATTTAAAGTTGCGTACTATTACATGCTTCTACGGGGCGCACTTCCTTTTCTCCTCCATGGTTAGAACCTTCATGCATCACACTTGGCTCTATACAGGGTCACACACTTGCTCTCACCAAAAGTTATTACACTTACCTCTACGCCCTACCATGGTCAAGGCATTACGCTACCACCCACTGGTGGGACTCCTACTCCAAACGATGTGAGGTCTAGATGGGACTTCCTATGGGGGAGATCCCTTGAATGTTGGTGGGTCCAACACCATCAACGGGTTCTAAAGGAAAATATGGCAATGATGGAACACATTATCCAATAGTTTCACTTGATGTTCTAAAAAAATGTGAATTATTTAGAACATTATCAATAGAGGAGGATTGGACACTTTTTGAAGTTAGAGAAAAATTGTAACTGCAAGAATATTTAGACCACTTTACATTTGTACACAATGGTAAAATGGTGAGAATGTAAAGATGAATATCATGATTTTAATATGTAGAATGAAGTATAATAAATTTTTGGCACATTAAAACTTTATGGAGAAGGATTGTAATGTATTTCATTTTATTTTGAAGGTGGGAAAATGACAAGAACATACTATGCATTGCAAAGATTGTGTCACGCCTTCTACCATTGAAATTAGGGAACGCTGAAAATTTGTGATTTGAAAATATAAGATGGAAAATTAATCCACATTATAAGATAATTCCCTAAATGTAGTGGACATTTTGTTTTGCAAACCATAGTATTTATTTGGGTTTTACTATTCAAAATTCTATAGAAGTCCATATATGACTATATTGTACCTAGATTTTCTTCCAAATAGTTGAAGTGTTTATAAACTTCAAGCGTGTATTTTTTTTTTGTAATTTCCCCTATGTGCATGCACACGTGTTTTAATTTTTTTATTCAGTATGGTTTAATACATGATTAACATTTGAATATTGTTTAAGAGTTTTCTTTTCACATGTGCATCATGATTTACTTGAATTCATTTCAAATAAACTTGAAGTTGACAGCTATTTTTAATCAATCACACATTGTTATAATGCACCTTTTGTTCTCAGTTCCCATTTCAAGATAGTTTCAATTCTGGGCTGGGTTGTGTATTCCTATGCTGCGAATTGTTTCATGCCTACAAGGAGCCATAAACTTTAGTAATTTGGGAGAAAAAATACCAAAGGGTGTACTCTTGGTAGGAGCTCCATGAACATGCAAATTGATTACTATAGTTCGTTTCCTTTGTGATGAATCAAAATGATGAAAGAAGTGGGTTATATAATAGGTATTAGACCACCCACCTCATGCAAGTATAGGTGTTGGATGCTTCCTAAAAAGATACTTGTACATATGATGTTGTATCCTTATCCCCATGTATAATATTGTTTTAGGTTGGATCATTGTGATATGGGTGCTTTGCTTCAACCCTGGCCAAAATAACAATCCTGTCTACTATGGAGATGAGGTGAAGTCCAAAGGTCCACTTGTCAGTTCCCTGAATTGAATAAGAACAAAAGTTCGGAGGTACACTTGTCTACATGAGAACAAATTCCGTAGGTGTCTTTTCTTATTAATTCTAAATTGGTATTTGCAATGGTAACTTCATGTTCTAGAGCATGAGGTTAGGTGAAATATATGACTCCAGCTTGGATACAGAATGCAAATGGACCATCAAGAACTTCAGCTTCAGCTTTAGTTGTAGCTTCAACTTCAACTTTTGAAAGTTCATATTCTCAATATCTGCCTAATGCATCCACTGTACAAAAGTAAGTCTAGTAATACATTCTATTTGTATAAAGTATAAGAGTTAAATGGAAGGATATGTTAATTTTATCTCTCTGTTTCTTTTTTGTTGGAGGATTACTGTGTTATATGTTTTTTAATAGAAAAAGAATCACTAATAGTGAGATTGCAAAGTGAATATATGAAAAAATTGCAATCAAAGTGGGGAGCCAAAGAAAGGCTTTTGCTTAAATTTGTTGATTTTTTCTTATGGTCTAATAAGGATGAAATCGCACATCACTCATTGGTTTAGCTGCAAGGGGGTTATTTTTTAATAAAGCATTGCACTTGCACTTTCAAATGAGAAACTATCTTTTTTGAAGATGGAAAACGTGTGATCATAACCATAAAAGGATTGGATTTGGTAGAGGATATAATCTAGTTCACTATATAATATTGTGCCACAATTGCAAAATCACACAATCCAAGTCTTGTAAATAACCAACATGATTCAATGCAACAACTGAACCTGTTATTATGAGGCTTGGATTCATTAAGAAAATTTCCAAGACCATTGTATAAATCATGCCACAACTGAAAATTTAAATTTCTTAATCTTCAAAATAATCAACTTGATTCACTAGAGCCATTGAACCTATTACCTCGACCTTATGAGAATTAATCATGCTATATAATTTTTTCTAGTCCACTACATAATCTATGTAGAATTGAAAAAGTGAACACTCTTAATGTTGCAAAAATTAACTTAATCCACCGAAGCCAATGAAATTGTTAACTCATCATTATGAGGCTTGAATTTTAACTCATCCATTGTATAATCTGTACTACATTTAAAAAATTGGAGTATCCTAATGACATTGGAAATTCTACCTTACTCTCTTGCAAATTGACTTTTCTCCATAAACCAACTAGTTTATTGAGTCATATATTGTACTTGGCAACAAGATTCTATTAGTTATGCTTACATTTTTTAAATATGTGCTCTCAGTTCTTCAGACTTATTTTCTTTGTTCCTGGGGCTATTAGTTTAAATGTAATTCAAGAGTGGAATTTCAAGCTTGAATTTGTTGAAACTACCATCCTAAATTACAGTTAAATTTTATATGCAGGGTAAGTATCACTGCAAAACTAATTAAATCAAATAATATGAGTTATCCAACAACATCAACAATGGGAAATAAAATTGTTGATGTCCACATCAATTATTTACATAAATATATCACATTATTTATGAACCTTAACTTGTTTTGAGATATTACATTATATTTAAAGTATATCAATGATTAAAAATTTGATTAGATATTTCATCAGGGAACCTGAAATACAACCTACAGGATGAGATGTTGCAGCACTACGAATATGTTTTAGTCCTGTTACCCCTCATCTTACATGAGGCTTGCACTTGTGATTTTCATCACAACACGTGAGTTTTTGGTCACAAGGATCAAGCTTGAAGTATTTGGCTTTAGAGATGATGTTATCTTGTGGTGCATTTGGTGATATGATGGTTACTAGTAAGTCCGGGATGACATGTGTTGTTGTGCTACTGGTGGTCTAATTGATGAGTAGCATGTTCCTTGTGGTAAAAAATCTTAAGGATATGGCGCACCCTCATTCTTTGGTATTGTTGGGCATGTTTGGGATTTTTTGTCTTAAGATATTACAGGGAGCTTGTTAGCGCATTTTATGGCCACCTATATATGGTAAACTTTCACATTTTTTATGAATATTTTTATGCCATACTTTTGGTTTGTTGTGGGTGTGCCCAATCCACAAGAATAAAAATTATCTCACCTGTCATTTGTAACTGATAAAAAAACAATGGTTTAAAAGGTAGGGACAACAATTAAGTTGTGACCTGAGATGGGGAGTGAATCTTTTAGAACCATGTAGGCGCTGGTAGGTAACCATAAAAATATATCTCACAATAATTTTGGAAAGTGAGCCTTGAAGGCTAATCCTGAGCAAAAATTGAATGAAATTTATAATGGACAAACACCTTTCTTGCCTCTTGTCTTCGGTAGTTGTTTTGGGTTGAAATATTTCAATGTTATTTTCAAGCCTTGTGTTATGAAACCAACTCACAAAAAGATAGAAAAGATAGATGAACGCCTTAGAAATAAGCCTCTTCGAGAGGGTAACCTCCTTTACATTACAAAAATGAACAATTATTGGATGATACAAATGACAAAACCTCCTTTCTATATATAGGAGTCTAAGGAGTCATAATATAATTAGAGCCAACATAATAATAATAATGTAAGGGCACAATAATAAAAATAGTGGGGTTCTATGGGGCACAATAATAACAATATGGGGACTGCGTGGGAACAGCAATATAATAAGGGGGTTGTATTAATAACAATAATGGGCTACACTAGTAGTATAGGGGCCTAACATGCCCATCTATTTCAAAAAGTGTTTTCCTTAACGCTCGAGTAGTTCTTGGTGCTTCTGTATGAAATTATTGCCCTCCCATGTGGAATTTTCAGCAGGTAAGTTCTTCCACTTGATGAGAGACTCTGAAATTGAACGATTTTGCAGTTGTTAGCTTCTTGTTTCTGTAACTGCTCTAGGTTCCAATATGATTTTTCCTTCCTCTTCAAGTTCTGGAAATATTGTTTGAATTGGGATATTCTGCAACTTTTGAATGAGTGGCCACACTTCTTTTTCCTTGTTCCATTCATCCCTTCCTTCATTTATCCAATCTGGTTGGATAATAGAAATAGCACAATACAATGCTTCCACATCCTCATCCTTTCTTGTGAGTGCATATGCAACAAAAACTTTCTTCCCTTTTCTATAAATGATGTCAAAGTCATAACCCAACATATTTGTGACCCATTTTTTCTGTTCTTCTAAAGATAATATTTGTTATAAAAAGTATTTAAGACTATCATGATCCATTTTTACCTTGAAGTGTCTTCCCATTGGGTAAGGTTGCCATTCTTAAGTGCATGTAGTATTGCCAACATTTCCTTCTCATAAATAGCTTGCTTGAGATGTAGCCGTAAAAATACCCAGTCACCTACATCAAAACTTTTTTCATTGCGATGTTGATCTACCTGTTGTTTCTTTCAATTCTGTGCCAAAGTGGCATTATCCTTTAAAGGTTGGAGAACTTGTTGTTGATGCTCGATGTGATCTTTCAATGCTTGAACCTTTTTCTTCTTGATATGTCCTTCTATCTTGAGAGTTTGAGGAGTGGTAATTTCTTCCAATGCTTTACAAGATATGGTTGGATTCATTTCTTGATACTCGATGTGATCTTTCACTTCTTGAACCTTTTTATTCTTGATATGTTCTTCTATCTTAAGAGTTTGAGGAGTAGTAATTCTTTCCAATGCTTTACAAGATATGGTCGGATTCATTTCTTCTTCCTCTAGGGTTGGTTCCTAGTGTATATACTCTTCTTTTGATGTTTCTTGATCCTTTTATTCCTCCTCTCCACAATCAATGTAAAATAATTTCTTCTCATCACACTTATGACCTTTAATGTATTTGTTATCACAATTGTAACAAAGCCGTTTTTTATCATTTTTGTTCCAATTGTTGTGGTGTAACCCTTGTAGGTTGTGGAAGGCTAGGAGAAATAACACTTCCATCTTTATAGTTGTGAGGGGCAGACTTCCTTGTCGCCATAATTTTTCTTTCCACTTTGTAAAAAAGCCCCTTTGTTATTTTTTCGTCCAATTGTTGTGGTGTTTCTCTAAAGAAGGTGTTGCTCTTTGTATCCTCATAATGTGCTATCATTTCCTCCATGAAAATTGACCATGTAACAAGTTTTTTATGAGAACAAAGCCTTTTATACCATAAAAATTGATTTGGTTCTAAATACTTATATGCAATACATACCTTTTGTAACATTGGTACACCATGTAGATCAAAATATTTCTCCATCTGTAGTATCCAATTTACCGGATCCTTCCCATCAAACTTCGTCATCTCGTTTTTTCTTGATTTTAGTAGCTCGATATTTAAACGACTATAATAGCCCTTTGAGTCCTCTTTCTAACTCCACAAGCCTGATCACAATTGGATTCTTGAAGAAAGATTTATTCTCAATCTCCTGCAATGACCTAATTATAGACTAGTTCAGTATAGTGAACTTGTACGACATGCCAAGTGTCACTGTTTCAACCTTAGGATCTGAAAAATATATACATAAAACTAAAGTTGATCCTCTTTCTATAACTTCTTACGAAATTTCAATCTGATTCTCAAAGAGAACACTATGACAATTTTCCCAAGGTCACTTGTTTAAGATGTAATTTGGGAGTCTGCAAAAACCTTAACTTCCTCAGATCATATATCCCAAAATATAGTGAGACAAGATCTGAAATTCGGGTCCGAGGTTCAGACTGCTTTCTTCTCAAATGGTTTTTTTTTTAGCTTCTGAAACTTTGTAGCGAACAAGTTATTGCAAAACTTCCACGACGACCTGTTTTAGATGAAATTCTGGAGCTTGAACAAAACCCTAATTCCTCGGATCATATATCTGAAAATATAGCGAGACAAGATCTGAAATTCGAACGCAAGGTTCAGCGCGATTTTGTCTCAAATGGGTGTTTTTTGTAGCTTCTGAAACATCGCATAAAATTTTTTATAACGAAAATGTCAAGATGTCTTGTTTGGAGAGTGAAACCTTAGAATCCAAAGCTCTGATACCAAATGTTATGAAACTAGCTCACAAAAAGATCGAAAAGATAGACCAATGCCTTAGAAATAAGCCTCTTCTAGCGGGAAACCTCCTTTACATTACACAAGAACAATTCTTGGATGACACAAATGACAAGACCTCCTTTCTATATATAGGAGTCTAAGGGGTCATAATATAATCAGAGCCGACATAACAATAATAATTAAGGGCACAATAATAACAATAGTGGGCTTCTATGGGGCACAATAATAACAATATGGGGACTACATGGGCACAACAATATAATAATGGGGTTGTACTAATAACAATAAGGGGTTAGACTAGTAGTATAGTGACCTAACAAACAATGCCTCAAAGCACCACACATGACCTTTATAGGGTGTCCTTGGCCACTAAGAAATGACGTTAATTCCCTCACAAGGTTTTGAGCATCAGTTATGGGTCTCATGATAGACGGTGGTAATCTAAATATTATATAAAGTACAATGCTTGTAGGAATCATGTGCAAAATACAATGCATCAAACCACCATAGTTGAGCTATCAATGAGATCTTTGGCCTTTAAGTTGGGATATGGGCATCATTTGGAGATTTTAAGCACTAGGTATGGGTATTAGGTCTTTATATGTGATTGAGAGAGGAAACTTAGTCATGAGGTCCAAAATAAAGCTTCTAGTCATCTATGGCCAATAATGACATGTTGAACCATCACAAAGGAAATTTCCAAGGTATTTTTAGTCTTTATATGGGGATAGTCATCATTATGAGGTTTCAAATATTACGTATGGGGCTCTAGAGTTTGTCTATGATCAGGGTAACAAAACAAAGAGTTATTACTTAAAGGGATCTTCTAGGCTTCTAAGACCAAGAATGCCACCTTAAACCACCACAAATGACCTCCCAATGGCATTTCTTTTCCTCTGACTAGTTCTATAGGTAGGATTATCATTTTGAGCACTAGGTATGTGTCTTGGAGCCCTATACATGCTTAGTGGAGGAAGCATGAACCTTAGGCCCTAAAGAAATATTATATTCATCTAGGTCCAAGAAGGGTGCCTTGAATTCACACATGACCTTTTGAATGTTTTATGCCCTATAGTTGGAGATCTTGGTTCCATTAGGTAGCTTTGAGTAATAGGTACCTATCCTAAGGTCCCAAAAATAATCTAGCAAAAAATGCAATTCCCTAGGTCCCAATGAAATATTTGAGGCATCTAGAGCCATGAACAATCCATCAAAGCACCACCTGTAACATATGGAGTGTATTGTTGGCCTCTAATAAAGGATGTTTGTGCTTTTAAAATGTTTTTAACATCGTGAATGAGTCTCAAGGCCTTGATATGGTCAAGGTGGTGAACATAATCCTTTTGTGAAGTAAAAATATTCTAGGAATATAGGGTTGAACATGATGCCTTAAACCACTGTACCCAACTTTTGGATGTTTTGGGTAGCTACTAAGGCTCAAAGGTCATGAATGTCACTTCAAACCACCATAGCTAACCTAGTGTGAAGATCATTATCTTTTAAGTGGGATTGTGAGAATCATTAGAATATATGAGCATCTGTTATGCAACTAGATCACAAAACAAAAGGAAAGATAGATCAACGACTTGAAAATTAGCCTCTTCAAGGGGGAAACCTCCTTTACATCACATAAATGAAAACTTATTGGATGATTCAAATCACAAGACCTCCTTGGTATATATAGGATTTTAAGGGGTCAAAATATAATCAGAGCCTACATAAAAATAATAATGTAAGGGCACAATAATAACAATAGTGGGATTTTATGGGGCAGAACAATAACAATACGGGGGCTACACAGGCACAAAAATAACAATAATGGGACTACAGTAACAATAACAATAAGGGAGGTACACTAGTATTATAGGGACCTAACATGCCCCTCTCCTTAAAAAAGAGTGTTGTCCTCAACGCTTGATTAGTTCTGGATGTTTCTATATAAAATTCTCATCCTTTCATGTGGAATCATTAGTGGGTAATCTCTTCCACTTAATGAGATACTATGAAATTGCTTGATTCAATAGTTGTCAATTTATTTTTTCGTGACTACTTTAGGCTCCAATATGATTTTTCCTTCATTGTCAAGTTCTAGTAATATTGTTTGAATTGGGAGCTTGTCATCAATAACCTTCTTTAACTATGAAACATGGAAAACTGGGTGTACTCGAAAAGATGCAAGGAACTCCAATTTGTATGCCATAGTACCAATATTTTGCAACACCTTGTAAGGACCATAGTACTTGGGTGATAATTTATTATCCTTCATATCTTGCTTGAGAGACATTTGTTTCTATGGTTGTAGTTGTAAACACACCCAGTTGCTTACGTCAAAACTTCTTTCACCGTGATGTTGATATCCCTGTTGTTTCATTCAATTATGTGCTAGAGTGAGGTTATCCTTTAAGAGTTGGAGAACTTTTTGTTAATGCTTAATGTGATATTATAATGCTTGAACCTTAGAATATTCTCTTAACCATAACTGGGGTCATTTTTGCTGCAGTATGGAAGGAAGTGTTACACCACCATTCATCTAGAGGAAACCACTTAATCCATTTTGATTTTTTATTAGATACAAAGCAACGAAGATATCCTTCCTAACATGTGTTCACTATATCAGTTTTCCAATCAGATTGAGGATGATAAGATGATCTATGAGCTAATTGAGTACCAGGAAAAGAAAATAATTTCGTCCAAAAATTTCCAGTGAAAATGGAATCTCTATCACTTACAATAATATTTGGGTTTCCATGTAGCTTTTGAATTATTTCCATCAATGCAATAGAAATTGTATCAGTTTTAAAAGGACGAGATAACACAAAAACGTATGCACACTTGGTAAGTATTTAAACGAGCATCATGATGACACTCTTTCCTTCGGACTTCAGTAAACCTATGGTAAATTCCATTGAGACCTCCTTCCAACACTGACTTGGAATGACCAAAGTTTGTAATAGACCTGGGGTCTTAATTGTCTCAACTTTATTTTTTATGGCAAACCAAACATTCTGCGACAAACGTCTAAATATCAGATTTAAGGCCATCCCAAAAAAATTCCTTCCTAACCATGTGGTAAGTTTTTAAAAATCCCGAGTTCCCTCCTAAAGGAGAGGCGTCAAATTCCAAAAGAATATTTTGTTTACGTTGGGAATTCTTACATAGACATAAGCGATCTTTGTACCATAATCAATCATTTTTCTAGATAATTGTATCAAATATATTGGGATATTTCTACAACTTTTGAATGAGTGTCCACACCTATTCATCATTCTTCCATTCCTCCTTTTCTTTACCTATCCATTCAATTTGGAAAATAGAAATGGCATAGAGAAATGCTTCCATATCCTCATCCATTCTTAAGAGTGCATCTGTAACAACAATTTTCTTCCCTTTTTTGTAAATGATTTCAAATTCATAACCCAACATCTTAATGACACATTTTTGTTGCTCTTCTGAAGATAATATTTATTCCAAAAATTATTTAAGACTATCATGATCTGTTTTTCGCCTGAAGTGTCTTCCCATTAGGTAAGGGTGCCATTGATTAAGGTCATTTATTATTTCCAACATTTCTTTCTCATAAATATGTTTGTGTAAACATTTTCCTTTGATTGGATGGCTTTCAAAATCAATGAGTATTCCTTCTTGCATTAAAACAATGCCAATTCCATTTCTTGTGGCATCACATTCCACCATAAAGGTTTTTGTGAATTCTGGAGTAGCTAAAACAGGAGGTTGGCACATTTCCTCTTTAAGATGTTCAAAGGACTTAGTTGATTCTAGAGTCCAAAAAAATGAATCTTTCTTCAATAATGTTGTTATAGGTGCTGCTATTTTCCCATAATTCTTAACAAAATTTTGATAATAACCTATCAACACGAGAAATCCTTGAAGATACTTTAGGGTTGTGGGGATTTTCAATGTTAGGTCCCTATAATACTAGTGATTCCCCCATTACTATTGTCATTGTATCCCTTATTGTTATTATTGTGCCCCTTATTGTCCCCATATTGTTATTAGTGTGCCCCATAGAAACCCACTATTGTTATTGTTATGCCCTTATGTTATTATTGTTATGTCGACTTGATTATATTGTGATCCCTTAGACTCCTATATATAGAAGGGAGGTTTAGTCATTTGTATCATCTAAGAATTGTTCATTTGTGTAATGTAAAGGAGGTTTCCCCCTCGAAGAGGATGAAGTCTAAGGCGTTGATGTATCTTTTTTGTCTCTTTGTAAGCTAGTTTCCTAACATTTGGTATTAGAGCTTTTGGATTCTAGCGTTTCGCTGCTCCAAATAGGTCATCGTGGCATTTTCGCTATAATTTTTTTTTTTGATGTTTCATAAGCTAAAAAAAACCCATTTGAGTATGTCATGCGGAAAGAGTTAATCTTGCGGACAAAACCAACCTCCCTAGAAGCTTAAGGCTTTCTAGTGACAAACAAGACAATTAAGAACAATACTTCTCTAAATATGCATTTACCATACAAGAAATCAAGTGTTTAGATCCTACCTATAGTCCAACACTGTTGTAGTAGTCGCCTCGTCGATCCGGATGAGCTCCTCCTTCTCTCCGAAACCTGCATTCACTAACAATCAAACGATTAAATAGCACCTGGATATCTCATAAAATAAAACATATTTAACATACAGACCAAGGAGTATATGAAACAACTCATTAATAACAAATTGTTTAGAAGAATGGACTTATTTGTATTATAGGAAACAAAAGAAACCATTACAACCTGAGCCTTGGTGTTGTGCAAGTTCCTCCCAGGGTCCAGCAAGAGTTTTCCTTTACTTTGATAAGCTCACCCACTTCCAAATGAAACAAGAAAGGATGGGAATCTCTCCTCACAAGCTTCTACAAGGAAGTCCTAATTCCAGCAGCATCTACCCTTTGGAATATTCAGCTTTCAACCTCCCTCCCTCTGGCCCAATGCCTGTATTTATAGTGTTCTAGAGGAAGTTAATCAGGTCCACCACAATGGGATACTCCCTCTTTTGGATGGGGTAGCTCCTCTCTTGATGGGATAATTTCCTCTATCATAGGGATGCATGAACCATCTGGAGGCGCTCAATACACGTCAAACACTCTTCTAGAAAGCTCTAGAAGTGACCACAGGTAACTTTTTTAAGATGAAACTCGCGCCTTTTGACCTTTACAGGAGTACGCACCCATCCCTTGACTTACAGAGCGTACAAGTACGCAGGTACAATGAGCTTGGGATGCGTACACGCAGGCAAGGTAGAGAGAACCTGCGTACCCAGAGATAAACATGATTTTTAAATGACTTTCTCTCTTTTTTGAAGTTTGACATGGAGAGAAGAGGTATAAGGCTTGACAAGGAGGATAGTATGACTGTTGATGGAGCCATACTAACTGCAGATAGTCATGGTGACAAATTTTAGTGTAATAGTCTTCGAACAATGAGGTTTGCATGCCTGGTGAGTGCTTAGTGCCACTTGTGTCAAAGTTCTTTCACTGCAAGGGAGAGGGTGGAAGTAAGTCTCAGGTCGAAACAGAATAGTCCCAACTCTGCTAGAGACACACAACACAACAGGACATGTGTAGCTTCCGGTGGAGTAGTCCACATGGATGTGGTAGTCACAAACACAAGGTGAACAAATAACACGTACAACACCCAGTGGAATAGTCCACACGAGTGTGATGAGCCTTATAACAAGTTTAAAAGAATGAACCTATCGAGTGTATGGCGGGACAACCCACACGAGTGAGACAATGTTAACAACTGATACAACACATTTTCGATAACATATGTACTAAAACGACCGAAATAGTTCAACTGTCTTAATACAGGTTGAAGCAACACGCATTACAAGCATCCAAAGAATAGTCTTACAAACAGAACAAACATGTGTGAAAACGTCCTGGCTTATTAACACGCTTCTGGATTAAGAGAAAGTTCCAAGACACATCCATACATCATTACATCACTAACCTCGATAATGGTGTGTTGGAGCCACTACTCGCTCCTCAAAGAAAAGATTAAAAACTCTCAAGGCTATGTGGGAGGGGCCAAGGTGAAAAGTATTTTTCAAGTACAAATGGGGGGTATTTATAGCCAAGTGTAAAACTGGCCCTTGTGACTATTTGAATTCCCTCATGACTGTTTGACTTACATGACTCTTCAACTTTAAATGACTCTTTAGATTCACATGTGGGTCTCTTGGACTTCCATGTTACATTACATTGATTGCAATAGTGTGGCCCACAATAGTGATGTGGCTGAGATGACTCATGACATGACTCGATACGACAAAGCTGGTATGTTCATGCTGGTGGTGGCGTGCATGTCGAGCTATAGTGCTGTTGAGTGATAGATGTGCTCTTCGTGTGTCATAGATTCACCTCCGCATGGCAAGGTATGTAGAGTCTTCGATGGTCTCGGTGTTCGCTTGATGTTGCATGTGCATGTCTCTCCTTCGCTTGTATTTTAACATGCTCCATGTGTTCTGTTAGTGTCGGTATCTTCATCCCTCCATCAATGATCAAATTATCTTTTTGCATGCATTTTAGGCGTCCCATCCGATTAGCTGCATTCCATTAGGTCATGGATCAACTGATGGTAGTGGTTCATTATCAAATTTCCCTCATGGTCTTTACCTGCTGACCTATTTTCACATGTTCAGGTCATGTATAGTCATTTTTTTTCATTACATTTGCAAAAGCCATTTTTAGGGTTTTAGGTCTCATTAGGTCTAGGGTTTGCCACCATAGTCATGGAAAACTCAATAAAAGGTCAGCAGGCACATGAGGAGGTCTAATAAGTTCAAAAAATCAAAATTTTAATAATTATATACACAATAAGTGATTTTTACCTCAAAACTCTGTTTTGAGGTGAAAACAGAGTTTTTATTCCCATGTATAAATTTTTTATGTAATTTCAATTTTTTCTATATGTAAAAATTTCAGAGATGCTGCCCTAGCTCACCTTGCCAACTCCAGCCACTGCAAGAAAAAACATAAGCATCAATGCATCAGTTTACCAAATGATTGAGAAAAGTCAATTTCAATGGAAAAACAGAGTTCAAAACCAAAAGTGACTTTAACATTAGAAAAGTGGGTTTGAGATGAGTAAAAATTTAAAGTCATTCATATTTAAAGTGAAGGAGGTCCTCTTTATCATTTCATTGTGCAAATTTACTCTTGGAGAGAAAACATCATGATTTGGGGGTGAAGGAGGAAAAACCCTATTTTTGAAGGCAACTTGGCCTGGCACTGTGCATCAGGCAGGTGCTGCACATCAGAGGTAGAACTGCAGTGTATTTTTGAAGTGGCGCTGTGCATTGGGCCCAGTGTGCTGTGCATCAGTCTAGTTTTGTCGAAATCATCCCAAATCGTGCCATAACCCTAAAATTTGCTATATTTGCATTCTACAAGTAAGTAATCATCCTCCTAAGGTTGAATTTGAGGTCACATTGGTGTTTTTCATAAATCTTGCATGTGGAAAATGAAACCCTAGTTTCTCTTCATTGTTTACCATTTTATTGTGCAATTTTCATCCCATCTTCACAAAAACGTCATCAAACCCCTTTTCACTCTTTTATCACCCCAATACACTCCATTTATCCCATTTTCCCATATCCCACTTCCCTAAAGCAATTATTTCCTCATAAAAGCCTAAATCCCTCACTGAACCCTAATTTCCCAAAATCATTCCCTTCATTCCCCAATTTCATTTCCCAAGAGTAAAATCTCTTCATACTCATCACCATTGTCCTCTTTCATCACCATTTTTCATCATACCTTCATCTCATAATTTTCCTAAGACAAGCACTATGGCAAGAAACAGTGACTCAAGCTATGAGGAAGAAACACAAAGTGACAGTTCAGGAGACATAGATGTACAACCTAGGAGGCCTCACAAGGGTGGGAAGATAATCAGAGAGGAGCCTATTAGCATTGCTGAAATTCATGCATGCCCTCTTTCCACCACTTGTTTCAGATACCAATCTTTCTTTGAGTTTTGTGAGTTAGTTGAGAGGGTTAAGTATCATCATGAATTGGCTAGGCAATTTGTCATCAACATGGAGGACAATAGAGTACAAATTTCTGGCATCAATTTCACTCTTTAACCAGCCGTTATTATAGAAGCAACTAGGATGCCAGATGTGGGGGAAAGATGGAACAAAAGACAAAACATCAGCAAACAGAACTATGAACCCTACATTAAAGCCAAATATCATAGTCAATTAGTTTTTGGAGGACCAGTATGTGCCATTAATGAAACTCATAATTAAATACTTCACATGTTAGGGATGGTTCTCCAGACTCTATGCCTATCATATTAGATTGCTTATGCATTTTACCAGGGTTAGAATGATGAGTATTCCATACTTCATTTTCAAAAACATAGAGAGGAAGACTGTACTTGCAAAGAGGAAACCATACCCACAACAACTTCATAGCATTTATCACTTTGCTGTCATCAAGATTGTTGTTGTACATTAGCTCACTCAGTTGGGAGTGCCATGGGAAACCTTCATTGCCCATGATATTTTCAAGGGGCCTCAAATGTTTGCAGAACCTCAAGAGGAAGGTGGACCTTCTGGGCAACAAAGAGAGCATGAAACAACTGAAGAGGCTCACATTCCCATGTTTATAACTTATGAAAAGGGGACAAGAAGACTTTTTGCAGCTGCCAAATTAGTATTATCTCCACTAGGGGTGGAAGGGGTCTCGTTCTCTTCACCGAAAAATAGGTAAATGTTACCTTCACCTGGGGTGAAAGGGGCTTTGCCTTCTTCTTTAGCAGAGCAGGTACACGACATAGGAAAGCAATCAGTGCATGATGAAGGGCCTTCTGAAGGCCAAGATAGGGATTTCATTTTGTTTGAGGAAGAGGACACTGATTTGGGCTCCTAAAGCTCAAGGCTCAAGGATGTGATCATCAAGGAGAAAGAAGCTGATATCCAAGCCATATCACTTGAACTTGAGAGGGCTAAATGGATTATTAATTACTTTGAGCAATAGAACAAGAAATTGGAGGACAAACAAACAATTATGGAGCTGTAAACCATAAGGGAAAAATGGCAAATGGCAAAAAGAAGTAAAATCAAGTTGACTTCACTAGAGCAAGTAATAGAGGTTGACCAAGAATCATGGTTGGAAAGAGTGAATATCCACCTTGAGAAGCTTCTTGATAAGGGTAATAATGAGAAGAACATGTTGCGCCACATGGCCTATCACTATTTGGCTCGGAACAAAATCTATAAGACAAGAATAAGAAGCCTAAAAGCCAAGCTAAGGAGATCCTTAAAAGCCAAAAAGGAGCAAGACAAACTTAGAATCTTGGCTGAAGCTTCCCTGGCCCAGCAAAGCAATTGATAAGCTTGCCTCTTGGCAATTTTGAAGCATTTTTGAGAAATTTTTGTGATTTCCTAATTTTTAATTGCAAAACACAGAAATTTCCCTCTAATCCATAGCGTCACTGGCGCTGCGCATTGAACGGGTAAGGAATTTTGAGGAATGGCTTACATTTTTGGATTCCTCATGAAAAATATGAAAACCCAGAAAATTTCAAGAATGTTGGAGGAGATTTGGGTCACCTAAAGGGCAAACAACACCTCAAAAATGCCCTCTCTGCCACTTTTTGGACCCACAGGAAGCAGTCTTGGGAGAACTGATTTTTGAAGGGGAAAATTTACACCAAATCCAAAAATTCCACTTGTCCTAGAAAGTAGATAGATAGACCTTTCCAGCAAGCCATATTGGAGCAAATTGGGTGAAGGTGAAGGCCTTCAAAATGATCTTGGAAAAGGAACTACACATCAGGCAGATGGCGCTACGCATCAGGGAAAAGTTTGCCAATTTTTCTCAAAAACTCAAATTTTCGCCTAGTTTTCTTCCAGTTTGACTTTTTCTCTCTCATGGTCAATTTCATGATGTAATATGATGTAAATTTATGTACTTTGATGTAAAAATGATGAAAATTAACTTAAAGAGGTAGATACATTAGTTTTAGGTGGTTTTGAGCTGAATGAATCAGTTTCCTTAGTTTTCGAGGCAAGCTGTTCAACTGCCTATTTTTCAGTTCTTAATTTAGATCTTGTTGAAATAGCTCCTTGAATCACGGATTCGACCCCTGATGGCTAGCATGGGTGGTTCTATGCCTATATATTGTACTTTCTTAGTCATTTGTCAAGGTTGGACTCTTGTGGATGCATTGAGCTATACTTTGTACATCACTTCTGCAGTTTGGCAAGGAAATAAACCAGGGTTTTGCAACATTTTGTGGGATTCTTGTGGTAATGTGAATTAGCATTGTTTTCTTCTTTATAATTCAGTTGATCTTATGTTTATGTATGCCATCATCTCTCTTTTTCTTCATAGCTAAATGAATCAAGTTTGAAAGGTGGAATTCATTGGTGTTTCAGTGCTCTACCTTGGGGTTTATTTAGTTTTACATGTTTTCTACTGTTTAAAGAGGACTCATGACACTTGCATGCCCTTTCTAGCTCCTTACCAATCTTTAAACTCATCATCACACTCATTTCAAAGTGCTAAAACACTTTCCTACCTCGCCCCATAGAAACCTCTACAAATCTGTGTTCATTTCTCGGACCCAAAGCTGCCTTCCTCATCTGATCCAGCAACCAACCATTAAAATCAGTCAAATTCCTCTTAGCAAGAATACCTATCCTAAAATTAGTTTTTACATTAGTCATATCAAGCCTTCCTTGATAAATATTCATTGAGATTGATAAGGAGAGAGCCCTCTCCTAACTTGGTAGGGCTAGCTACCACGTTAAGCGTGGTTTGATGTTACCCTAGACCTACCTTTCTCAGCCTGAGGTAGATTTAGGCCCTAACATAGTGGTGACAATACTGGGGAAGAAAAGTTTGTTTTTTCATTAAAGTTGTTTGCTTTATAAACTACAGATGGAGCTTGAAGTTAGGTAGGTGGCCTTTGAACTACTCTTGGTTTGCAAGTGCATAAGTAGATGAATGCTACTTCAGTCAATCTCTGGTTTAGTTTTATGAACTGAACATCTAACTTGCAAATTGCCCCAGTACATTAAATAATTCTATACTTTTGGATGATGAGTTTAGAATTCAGTAGGCTGACAAGATTGTAATGTCAATTTGAGTTTTGGGAATAATTCAACACACTGGCTTCTAGACAATACACTAGAGCCAATCCTGATCCTGATCCTCCTCCCATGTATGAAAACCCAAATCTCATTCCAAGAATTCTCCATCAAGAAAGTTCTGTGATTCTTGTGTTTAGATCTCATTCATGCCATATTGGTTTTGAATATCTTGAAGATCTCCCATTTGATGAACATTTTGATCTATCGTTGTTTGAAACTAAGTCTGAAAGTGCAGTTGGTGCTACTGTTCTAAATCCGGAGTTTGTGCAATATCTTGAAACTGAAAGAGAAAATAGATCAATTGATTCTTATATTCTAAATATTCAAAATTCAATTGTGGCTACCAATATTCCCGAATTCTATCTGCATCTACTACTCTTGGTTCATCCGTTGTTGTGTTTGGTTTAGAAATTCCTACTGAGCCTCCTTTTATTCCCACCATTCCCATGTAGACCACCATATTTGATTAGAGATCTGTATTCTCTTCTCCCCCATCAACCCCTTCAACACCTCAAACATCAAATATTTCTTCATCCCATTCGACACCTCATACACCTGTCACATCTACAGCTATTGTTGTTCCCACTCCTCCTACATCCCCAAGGCCAGTTTTAAATCCACCTCAAGCAATGGCTGCCAGATATGCACCTCTCATTTTACCATAGAACTTGGATGCTATGCCTACTGATTACCAAAGTAAAATCCCATTGTTTGATGCTTCCCAAGGCATTACAACACAACAACATGTTGATAGAATGAGTGATTTATTTGATCTCCACAAGATAGATGAAGAGAATGTGACTATGAGATTATTTGTGCAAACTTTTGGAGGCAAAGTGCGAAAATGGTTCAGAGAATTTCTTGCTGGAACTATCAATACATTGGTGGTTCTTCAAAGACAATTTCTGGATTGTTGGGAAGTAAAGAAAAATCCACTCCAAATCCTTTCTAAGATGAAAACATAAAGAGGAATGTTGGTGAAAGTGTCTAGGATTACTGTGTTAGATTCAATATTGTTTATAATGCCATTCCAACTGATATCAAGCCACTAATGGGGCTGGCTTTGATCCCTACATGGCATATCAATTGAGAGAAAGAGACCTGGCTACATTGGAGGACATGCAGAAAATCGCAGTGAGTGTGGAAGCAAATATGCTAGCCAAGAGAGCTAAGACAAAGACCGAGAAGAAGGTGACCATAAAGGAAGAAGCTTCTTCCTCAGATCATTTGCTTCGTAAGCTTGAGAATATGTTCGATAGATTAACCATTGTAGATAAGCCTGAGACACAGGTCAGAAATCCAAATTTCCGTGGTCAGTAGCAACCATAGTTCAAAATCAAGCAACGAGAGCAAAGAGCTCAAGATTCATTAGCTCAACAACAATTCAAAACACCATTACAATAGAACTATGTCCATGGCACTGAATCAAAGGATGATGAGACTCCAATAGGAGAGGAAAATCACTTTTTTACACCAGATGGTTTGCCAATTTATATCACCGAAGATGAAGAGTATTCAGAAAGTCCAGCTGTACAAAAAGATGAAGATTTTATATTGGCAAATGAAACAGTCCTAGAAGAGGAATCAGATGAATATCAGAGGGGATACATGAATGCATTGACAGTGCAACAAAGGTAGTACTCACTTAGGAGTAGGGATGTATCGATCAATCTAATTCAAAAGCGGAAGGAAGCAACACCACCAAAGAATGATTCTCCAAATGTTCAGAAAAAGGGAAAGGAGCCATCAGATCCTACTTGCAGCAAAATGCAATCAGCAAATGAAAAGCCAAATCAGCCAAGTGCAACAAAGGAGAAGACTAAAAAGAAGGATGCTCTGGTCAAAGAGGTAGAGAAAACCACAACCTTTAGCTTAGAAAATGAGATTGCTAAGTTAAAAGTGTCAATACCTTTGACTGAATTAATGAAAAATAGCAGTTATAAAGGTCAAGTGGCAAAGAGTTTGAATATAGATCCTCTATCTGATATGGTTAATGTGGAAGATGACCAACCCGAGCTTATTTTTGGTCCGACATTAGAAGGCCAATCTGAGGATAGTGATGTATTCCCTTTTTACATTAGCCTTAGATTGAATGATTATGTTTTGCACAACGCTATGTTTGATTTAGGAGTGTCTCACAACCTGATGCTAAAGGAAATTATGGAAAAATTGGGTTTGGACATCACTTGCAAGTATCATGATCTTTATTCCTTTGATTCAGGTAGGGTCAGATGTATTGGTCTCATTAAATATTTGGTTGTGACTTTAGATCAGATTCCAGTGAAGAATGTTCTTATGGATGTAGTTGTGGCTGACATTCCCCCTAGATTTGGCATGCTTTTATCTAGGTCATGGGGTGCAAAACTCAAGGACATTGTAGTTAGATTTTTCCTATGCCACTATTCCCATATTTGGTTAGTTGAGGAAGTTATATAGGGAGAAAAATATGAAGTATATGATCACGAGCAAGGAGAAACCTTTGAATCATCCAATTAATTATGTACATACATATTTATAGTCTTCTATTCTATATTCTGACAATGGTTTCAATGATGTAAATAGTCAATTAGTTGAAGTTGAAGATATACCAGAGATAACAGAAAATTTCAGAGCTGTACTTGATCAAGAGAGACAAAGGCTTGAAAGTACCGTTGAATAGTCAACATCCCACCAGCAACAAAAAATTGATGGACAGTAGCCAAAGGGAGAAGAGCGGGCAAAATTCCAACACTTGGAGGAAGAAGCCAGTTTGTGGAGTATGGACTATATTGGAGCAGTAGGTAAGGAAGGTGCCGAAATTGGTATTTGAATAGGCAACCCTGTTTTCCTACCAAATAAAATCTCGAGTAATGTAAGAGTTTGTTCATATAAGTTGGATTTTGATTGTTCCAATAATGAAGCCAAATATGAGGCACTAATTGCAGGCTTGAAAATCCTTAAGAAGTTGAATGCTAAGAGAATTTCAGTTTATGGTGACTTCGAATTAGTAATCAAACAAGTCAAGGGTGAATACCAAGCCAAACATCCTTGATGAGGGCCTACCGTAATGCGGTTTTAGATATTTTGAGGTTGTTTCCAGATTACACCTTTAGATGTGTTCCTCGTGTGCAAAATGTTATTGCAGATTCCCTTGCTATAACTGAAAATAACTTGAAGATCCTGATGAATTCAAACAATAAGTTTGAAATTCATGTGAAGCATCACCCACCCATCCCTGATAATCTAAGATATTGGTAGGTGTTTGAGGATGACAGAGATATTGAAAAATTTATGCGAAATGAAGGCAAATATCAAGACACTTCTATAGATGGCGAGCAAGATGATGGTGAACCAGACATGGAAGTAAATCGGATGGAAGTTTTGCAGCTGAAGGACAATGTCATACCTAAAGGCCTTATACCTTTAGAGGAATTATTTGACCAAGATGATGTAGCCCGGAAGCCAAGTCTAATGTCGACTGAAAAGGGAGTTGAAGATGTGAATATCAGAACAACAGAAAATCCAAAGGTGGTGAAGTTGTCAAAGGCATTATCTCCTTAGGTAAAGGAAAAATACATTAGTTTATTGTCTTCATTTACTGATGTATTTGCATGGGACTATACAGATTTGAAGGAGTACAATAAAAGTATAATTCAGCACATCATTCCAATCAAGCTAAACCAGAAGCCATTTCGCCAGAAGTTAAGAAGGATAAATCCAAAGTTGCTGCCATTAATAGAGAAAGAGGTGAATCGATTGTACAAAGTTGGTATAATCGTTCCAATAAGATTTTCAGAATGGATTTCCAATTTGGTGCCCGTGCGGAAGAAGACAGGTGAGATTATATTATGCATTCATTCAGAAATTTGAATAAGGTGTCGTTGAAAGATAATTATCCGTTGCCGAAAATGGACTACATACTCCAAAGAGTAGTTGGGGCATCTCGTATGTCGCTGCTTGATGGGTATTCTGGTTACAATCAAATTTTGGTCCATGAGGATGATAGGGATAAAACAACATTCACCACTCCATGGGGGACATTCCATTATGCCAAGATGCCATTCGGTTTAAAGAATGTTGGCGCAAATTTTCAGCGAGCTATGGATATCGCCTTTGCAAATGAGAAAGATGTATTTTTAGTAGTGTATCTTGATGATTTGACAGTTTTTTCCAATTTAGATGAGGAGCATGTCTACCATCTGAAAATTGTTTTTCAGCGTTGTAGAAAGTATGGCATATCTCTTAATCCCAAAAGGAGCTTGTTTGCCATGGATGAGGGGAAGCTTCTCGGTCACATAATATCCAAGGAAGCATCCACATCGATCTTGCTCGAGTGGAAGCTATTCAGAAAATTTATTTTCCTCGTAGTAAAAAGGAAATCCAAGCATTCAATGGTAAGATGAACTTCTTATGTCGTTTTGTGCCAAATCTAGCTGAACATTTGAGGGAAATTACAAACATGTTGAAGAAATATAGTGTGGTAAAGTGGACTGAAGAAGCCATCAAGTCTTTCAATTTGGTAAAGTTGGATCTTTCTTCAGCTCCAATTTTAATTAGCCTAGATTATTCCAAAGATTTCATATTATTTTCATTCGCTTCAGAGCATATTATGGTAGTAGTATCAATGCAGAAAAGAGACCATCTTGAGAAGCCAATTACCTTTTTCAGTAGGACAATAAGAGATGTAGCCTTAAAATATAACATTACTGAAAATCAAGCTCTTGCTTTCGTGAAAGCTTTGAAATATTTCTGGGTATATATTCTGCACTCTCATATTCTTGCTTATGTCCCTAACGCAACTGTCAAAGATGTTTTGGTACAAACAGATCTGGAAGGGAGGCGAGGCAAATGGATCACAACTTTGTTAGAATATGACTTGGAGATAAAGCCAACAAAGCTCATCAAGGGGAAAGGTCTAGCAAAACTGACGGCGGAGTCTAGTTTGCATGCCTTGGACATAAACTTGATTGCTGTTATGTCCAAAGAAGATGAAGATAGCTCACTCGTTCAGGTATCTGAAATTTTTCTCCATTCTCCTTGGTATTCAGATATTGTATATGTGCTCTAGCACCTTTCACTTCCACCAGAGATGGAAAAACATAAAAGTAGAACTTTGAAACTAAAGGTTGCCAAAATTTGTATTATGAATAATGCATTGTATTGGAAAGATCCTAGGGGTATGTTGCCAAATTGTTTGGTTGAGGAGGAAGCAAAATAGGTCATGGATGATTTTCACAAGGGAGATTATGGAGGTCACCTTTTTTGGAAGACGACAACAAATCAAATTTTGAGAGCAGGATACTATTGGCCTACCCTCTTTGCTGATGTTTATAAAACTGTTACGGGCTATCACAAATGGCAAATTTTTCAGGGAAGGAGAAAATTGCAACCTCTACCTCTCAAGTTAGTTGAAGTAAGTGATACGTTTCAGCAGTTGGGCCTATATTTTATTGGAGAGATTCATCCCACATTTTCAGCTCAGCACAAGTGGATCCTAACAGTGACAGATTATTTTACAAAATGGATTGAAGCAATCCCCACTCGGCAGGCCACAGAAGCGGTAATAATTCAGTTTCTTGAAAAATAATATTTTGTCACGTTTTGGTTGTCCTAACAAACTGATTATAGATAATGCAACAACTTTCTAATCCAAAAAGATAATTGATTTTTGTAACAAATATCAAATTACCTTGGGGCATTCTACTGCATACTATCTGCAAGGTAATGGATTGGTTGAATCTTCGAACAAATCATTCGTCAGCATCATCAAAAAGCTGTTGGAAACAAACAAAAAGAGCTGGCAGAAGAAGTCAGTTAATGCACTATGGGAGGATAGAGTAAGTCAGAAGAAGTCAATTGGCATGTCTCCATTCGAAATAGTATATGGTATTGACATGGTGTTCCCGACATCTCCCGCAGTCCTGGTTGTAAAACTTCTGCAGGAAGCTGGCAGTGAGAAGGATCATTTTCAGCGAAGAATAAACCAAATGATCCATTTACAGCAGATGAGAGAGGATGTTTTTTAGAATACCTTCAGGCTGCAAGAGAGAATCAAGAAAATCTATTATTGGAAGGCAAAGGCAGATAAGTTTCAGATTGAACACATAGTGCTAAAGTGGGATGCTAGAAATGAGGACAAAGGCAAGCACGGAAAGTTCAAGAATCTGTTGAAGGGACCATATAGAATCGCTGCATATTGGGGTCAAAATGCTTTTATCCTCAAAGAAATGAACGGGGAAGATTGTCTAGGAGGGCTAGTCAATGGTTGGCTGCTGAAACGGTATTATCTTTGAGAAATTTTCTGCTATCATAATTTGTCACTATACATACCATTTTATTTCCTTCATTGCAAAGTGTGTACTTTCGTCATTCATTCAGTTTGGGGCCCAAAGTGAAGGCTATAAAACTGAAGGTCCGATGTCAGTTTTTGGTTACTTAGTGTGAATTTTTTGAGTCAGTTTTCAGTATTGTAATTGAGTCAGTTTTGAGTCAAGATATTGGTTTTAGTTTGTTGAAGTTATTGACTCCATTTAGCCCAATGGAAGAGGCATTGTATGCTTTCCAGAGCTCTGTAGTTCTTGGCACCTCCCAGGATCTACCATTCCCATTGGAGTCAATGTTAGTGTCGGTATCTTTCAAATTCTCTTTTTGCCTGCATTTTAGGTGTCCCATCCAATCAGCTGCATTCCATTAGGTCATGGATCAACTGATGGTAGTGGTTCATTATCAAATTTCCCTCATGGTCTTTAACTGCTGACCTGTTTTCACATGTTCAGGTCATGTACAGTCATTTTTTGTCATTACATTTGCAAAAGCCATTTTTAGGGTTTTAGGTCTCATTAGGTCTAGGGTTTGCCACCATAGTCATAGAAAACTCAATAAAAGGTTAGCAGGCACATGAGGAAGTCTAATAAGTTCACAAAATCAAAATTTTAATGATTATATACACAATAAGTGATTTTTACCTCAAAACAGAAAATAGAGTTTTTATTCCTATTTATAATTTTTTTATGTAATTTCAATTTTTTCTATATTTAATAAGTTCAGAGCTGCTGCCCTAGCTCACCTTGCCAACTCCAGCCACTACAAACATAAGAATCAATGAATCAGTTTACCAAATGATCGAGAAAAGTCATTTTCAATGGAAAAACAAAGTTCAAAACCAAAAGTGACTTTAACATTAGAAAAGTGGGTTTGAGATGAGTAAAAGATTAAAGTCATTCATATTTAAAGTGAAGGAGGTCCTCTTTATCATTTCATTGTGCAAATTTACTCTTGGAGAGAAAAAATCGTGATTTGGGAGCCAAGGAGACAAAACCCTGTTTTTCAAGGCAACTTGGCCTGGTGCTGCGCATCAGAGGCAGTGTCCTGTGCATTAGGTAGGCGCTGCACATCATAGGCAGAACTGCAGTGTATTTTTGAAGTGGCACTGCACATTGGGCCTAGTGCGCTGTGCATCAGTCCAGTTTTGTCGAAATCATCCCAAATCGTGCCATAACCCTCAAATTTTCTTTATTTGCATTCTAAAAGTAAGTAATCATCCTCCTAAGGTTGAAGTTGAGGTCACATTGGTGTTTTTCAGAAATCTTGCATGTGGAAAATGAAACCCTAGTTCCTGTTCATTGTTTTCCATTCTATTATGCAATATTCATCCCATCTTCACAAAAACATCATCAAACCCCTTTTCACTCTTTTATCACCCCAATATGCTCCATTTATCCCATTTTCCCATATCCCACTTCCATAAAGAAATTATTTCCCTCATCAAACCCTAAATCCCTCACTAAACCCTAATTTCCCAAAATCATTCCCTTCATTCCCCAATTTCATTTCCCAAGAGTAAACTCTTTTCATACTCCTCACCATTGTCCTCTTTCATCACCATTTTTCATCATACCTTCATCTCATCATTTTCCTAAGACAAGCACTATGGCAAGAAACAGTGACTCAAGCTATGAGGAAGAAACACAAAGTGACAGTTCAGGAGATAGAAATGTAAAGCCTAGGAGGTCTCACAAGGGTGGGAAGATAATCAGAGAGGAGCCTATTAGCGTTGTTGAACTTCTTGCATGCCCTCTTGCCACCACTTGTTTTAGATACCAATCTTGCTTTGATTTTTGTGAGTTAGTTGAGAGGGTTAAGTATCATCATGAATTGGCTAGGTAATTTGTCATCAACATGGAGGACAATAGGGTACAAATTGTTGGCATCAATTTCACTCTTTCACCAACCATTATTGCAGAAGCACCTAGGATTCTAGATGTGGGGGAAATATGGAACAAAAGACAGAACATCAACAAACAGAATTATGAACCCTACATTAAAGCCAAATATCATATTCAATTGGGCAGGGTATTTCCTTTTATGTTTTTGGAGAATTGGTACATGCCATTAATGAAACTCATCATTAAATACTTCACATGTGAGGGAAGGTTCTCTAGACTCTATGCCTATCATATCAGATTGCTTATGCATTTTACCAGGGTTAGAATGATGAGTATTCCATACTTCATTTGCAAAAACATAGAGAGGATGACTGTACTTGCAAAGAGGAAACCATACCCACAACAACTTAATAGCATTTATTGCTTTGCTGTCATCAAGATTTTTGTTGTACATTAGCTCACTCAATTAGGAGTGCCATGGGAAACCTTCATTGCCCATGATATTTTCAAGGGGCCTCAAATGTTTGCAGAACCTCAAGAGGAAGGTGGACCTTCCGAGCAACAAAGAGAGCATGAAAACAGAACTGAAGAGGCTCACATTCCCATGTTTATAACTTATGAAAAGGGGACAAGAAGACTTTTTGCAGTTGCCAAACGAGTATTATCTCCACTAGGGGTGGAAGGGGTCTCGTTCTCTTCACCGAACAACAGGTAAATGTTATCTTCACCTGGGGTGAAAGGGGATTTGCTTTATTCTGCAGCAGAGCAGGTACAAGATAGAGGACAACAACAAGTGCATGATGAAGGGCCTTCTGAAGGCCAAGACAAGGATTTCATTTTTATTGAGGAAGAGGACACTGATTTGGGCTCCCAAAGCTCAAGGCTCAAGGATGTGATCATCAAGGAGAAAGAAGCTGAGATCCAAGCCTTATCACTTGACCTTGAGAGGGCTAAATGGATTATTAATTACTTTGAGCAACATAAAAAGTAATTGGAGGGAAAACAAACAATTATGGAGCTGCAAACCATAAGGGAAAACCGACAAATGGCAAAAAGAAGGAAAATCAAGTTGACTTCACTAGAGCAAGAAATAGAGGTTGACCGAGAATCATGGTTGGAAAGAGTGAATATCCACCATGAGAAGCTTCTTGACAAGGGTAATAAGGAGAAGAACATGTTGCACCACATGGCCTGTCATTATTTGGCCCGGAACAAAATCTACAAGACAAGAATAAGAAGCCTAAAAGCCAAGCTAAGGAGAGCCTTAAAAGCCAGAAAGGAGCAAGACAAACTTAGAATCTTGGCTGAAGCTTCCTTCTCCCAGCAAAGCAACTGATAAGCTTGCCTCTTGCCAATTTTGAAGCATTTTGGACCACTTTTGTGATTTCCTAATTTTTAATTGCAAAACACAGAAATTTCCCTCTGATGCGCAGTGCCACTGGCGCTGTGCAATGAGATGGTAAGGAATTTTGAGAAATGGATTAAATTTTTGGATTCCTCATGAAAAATTATGAAAACCCAGAAAATTTCATGAATTTTGGAGGAGATCTGGGTCACCTAAAGGGAAAAAAACACCTCAAAAATGCCCTCTTTGCCACTTTTTGGACCCACAGGAAGCAGTCTTGGGAGAAATGATTTTTGAAGGGGCAAATGGACACCAAATCCAAAAATTCCACTTGTCATAGAAAGTAGACATACAGAACATTCCACAAATTCATCTTGGAGAAAATTTGGTGAAGGGGAAGGACTTCAAAATCATCTTGAAAAATGTGCTATGCATCAGGCAGATGGCACTACGCATCAGGCAAAATTTTGCCAATTTTGCTCAAAAACGCAAAGTTTTGCCTAGTTCTCTACCAGTTTGACTTTTTCTCTATCATGGTCAATTTCATGTTGTAATATGATTTAAATTTATGTTCTTTGATTTAGAAATGATGAAAATTAACTTAAGGAGGTAGATACATCAGTTTTAGGTGGTTTTGAGCTGAATGAATCAGTTTCCTTAGTTTTCGAGGCAAGCTGTTCCACTATCTATTTTTTAGTTCCTAGTTTAGATCTTGTTGAAACAGCTCCTTGAATTATGGATTCGACCCCTGATGGCTATCATGGGTTGTTTGATGCCTATATATTGTACTTTCTTAGTCATTTGTCAAGGTTGGACTCTTGTGGATGCATTGAGCTACTTTGTACATCACTTCCGCAGTTTGGCAAGGAAATAAACCAGGGTTTTGCAGCATTTTGTGGGATTCTTGTGGTAATGTGAATTAGAATTGTTTTCTTCTCTGTAATTCAGTTGATGTTATGTTTGTGTATGCCATCATCTCTCTCTTTCTACATATCTAAATGAATCAAGTTTGAAAGGTGGAATTCATTGGTGTTTTAGTGATCTACCTTGGGGTTTATTTAGTTTTACATGTGTTCTACTATTTGAAGAGGACTCATGACACATGCCCTCTCTAGCTCCTCACCAATCTTTAAAATCACCATCACATTCATTTCAAAGTGCAAAAACACTTGCCTACCTCGCCCCACAGAAACCTCTGCAAATCTGTGTTCATTTCCCGGACCCAAAGCTGCCTTCCTCATCTGATCTAGAAAGAAACCATTAAAATCAATCAAATTCCTCTGTGCAAGCATACCTAGCCTAAAATTAGTTTTTACATTAGTCATCTCAAGCCTTCCTTGATAAATATTCATTGAGATTGATAAGGAGAGAGCCATCTCCCGACCTGGTAGGGCTAGCTACCAGGTTAAGCGTGGTTTGATGTTACCCTAGACCTGCCTGTTTAAGCCTAAGGTAGATTTAGGGTCTAACATGTTCGTCCGTTTGCGAACAAGTCTCCTTGCATGTGCTCCTTGTTCATCCCATTCATCATCGTGCCATGTCTCATCCATGTACCTGTATCGACAATCACTGATTACGAGATGACATCAAATGCAGAAATCACCTAGTCTACCATGATGCATTTTATTTCACTTTCGATGCAGGTGGCTAGGTGAGAGGACAAGGCTGTGAAAATGTGCAAGGAATATTTCAAGCTAGGATGCGGGCTCTGGGCACTATCCATGAAAATTGCGCAGACGTCCCCAAGAGGCTTAGATGGCAAATCCGGATTAGAAGTGATTGTTTCTGGGATCTAGCTCGGCTAGAGGGCATATCTGCACAATGTTTTTAGGGAGATAGTGTAGGCAGCAGAGGGAGACTAGCATTGAAAACTGCAAAAGTTTTATAGGGAGCTAGTAGTGGGATATGGGAGGTTGCTGGAAAAAACTGCATAGAGCTGGAAGGTTGGCCTTCTGGACATCCTTGCTTAGTTTTTGAGCTGAGCGAGATGTTGGTCAGCTGGGAGACTTCTCATGAAAATAGCACAGTTTCCAGGAGGAGTAGCAGGATGGCTAACAGAGTGACTGAATGGAAAAAATACACAATTTTTTAGGGTAGTGTAGTGGCAGGGAGTGAGTGTCTATCTGACATTTCTATGTAGTTTCTTCAGTGAACGAAAGCAGGAATGCTTAGAAACTTTTGTGCAATTTTTTGGAGGAGCGAGTCCTGGGGTCATTACCTAGTCAAAGTCTCTGATTGACCAGTTGGAGGCTTGATTGTGTTGCTTGCAGGAAACACATATTGAGATGGCTTGCCGAGAAACTTTTGCATTGTTATAGTGATAGTTATTTGGGTCAACTCCAAGATTGCACAATGCAGACTGCCTGGGAAGAAGCCTCAAGCTTTTTGCGATTCTGGGCAGCAGTAGATGTTCACTAAGAGCTCAGATTGCACAGTGTAGCTAAGTGAAGGTCCGATTGTTGGAGGGAGGTTTGGTCGACATAGTTTCATCAAAATGACTAAGTGTGTGAGCCAGTGAACTTGTGCATGCATGACCTTGTGAAGACACACTTAACATGACTTGACGACAAGACACCTCAAACCATTAAGACAACATACACTCAGTGTGACTGACCGATGGGTGTGAGCAACAAGCACGACACTTGAGACAGACATTCAGACAAATGTAATAATGCTTGCACTACAGTGCTTACAATATCATGTGTGAGTGCGATAGATGTTTACATAGTGAACACAACTCAAACACAACCTTCAACATCACCAAAACGAGGTCGCAGGCATGACATAACAATCAACATGCCAAAGACGATAGTTGGTCGAACAAGTGAAAAGGAAGCAAGACATGTATAATAAACACATACAATGAACTTTTGTGTTTGCAAACATGCATGTTACTGAGGAAATGATGATATGATATTGAAAAGTCATCCTGCAAACTCAACTAAGAGGTGTACAAGGTGTTATTTTCTTACCATACTTACCCTCAAGATGATCATGCATCCGACAAAGTTTGCATGCGGTCCTGATCTTTTCCATTACTTGGTTCTTTGGTCCTTCTCCTCAACTCCTTGGAAGTGATTTCAAAATTTCACCTTTTCCTATAGTAATTGAGAGGTAGCATTGCGCAATTTCAGCAGACAGTTACTGCTGCCAGAATGAGGCCCTGGGAGGCCCGTCTACGTAATTTCTACATGCAAGATAGACATGGTAGCTTGGACAACACTGCACAGTTTTGAGGCAAGGGACACTACTGCAAGATGGGGTGTTAGGTCCCTATACTACTAGTGTAACCCCTTATTATTATTAGTACAACCCCCTTATTATATTATTGTGCCCATGTAGTCCCCATATTGTTATTATTGTGCCCTTACATTTTTATTTTTATGTCGGCACTGATTATATTATGACCCCTTAGACTCCCATATATAGAAAGGAGATCTTGTCATTTGTATCATCTAAGAATTATTCATTTGTGTAATGTAAATGGGGTTTCCCCCTTAAAGAGGCTTATTTTGAAGGTGTTGATCTCTCTTTTCTATATTTTTGTGAGCTGGTTTCATAACATTTGGTATCAGAGCTTTGAATTCTAGGGTTTCGTTTCTCCAAATAGGTCATCGTGGAATTTTCGCTATAAATCATTTTCTGCGATGTTTCAGAAGCTAAAGAAAAACCCATTTGCATTGAAATCTCACTAAACCTCACATTCGAATTTCTATTCTTGTCTCACTATATTTTCGGAGTTATGATCTGAGGAAGTTAGGGTTTTTGCAAGCTCCATAATTCCATTGCAAACAAGTCATCATGGAATTTTCACTCTAATTGTTTTGCTACTAAGGTTTAGATTTAGAAATTAAAACCCATTTGAGACAAACTCTTGGTGAAGCTCGGGCCCAAATATCAGATCTTGTTTTGATATATTTTCAAAGATATGGTCTGAGACACTTAGGATTTTGCATGCTCCTGAATTACACCCCAAATAGGTGACCTTGGGAAAATCATCATAACTCTCTATCTGAGCATCTGATTCAAATTTCATGAAAAGGGACAGAAAACAGATAGACTGTAGTTTGTTGGGTATCACTTTCAGAACCTATGATTGAAACAGTGACACGTGGCATGTCGTAGAAGTTCACTCTACTGAACCAACCTATAATTAGGTCATCGTGACAGATTGGACATAACTCTTTCTTTGGGAATCCAATTGTGATCATACTTGTAGGGTTAGAAAGAGGACTCAGAGGGCTATTGCAGAGCAAAATATCAGAACTTAAATATTTGAACTTATAGATTTACAGTCATTTAAAGATCGAGATCCTAAAGACAAGAAAAAGCTATATGGGGAAGTTTGATGGCAAGGTTCTGGTAAATTGGATACTACAGATGGAGCAATATTTTGATCTACATGAGGTGCAACTGTTATAAAAGGGACGTATTGCATATTTGTATTTAGAACCGAATCAATTTTTATGGTATGAAGGGCTTTGTTCTTGTAAAATATTTGTCACGTGGTCAATTTGCATGGAGCAAAATGATAGCACATTATGATGATACAAAGAGAAACACCTTCTTTAGCTAGTTGATAAATCTCAAACAATAAGGGTTTACACTAGTAATATAGGGACCTAACATGGGGGTCTTGGGAGGACACCTTCACACAATTTTTTAGTGCAATGCAACTAGACTTCTCTGCACATTTTTGGAGAGTAGTGTTGGCTGCCTGACTGCTCTACGCATTTTTTGAGAGTAGTGTTGGTTGGGGTCTCTACGAGCTGCAGGGTTTCATCAGGCAAGGAAGGCTGGTGTCTCTATGCACTATGAGGTTTCAGCAGGCAAGGGAGGAAGCTTTATGGTTACAGAAGCAAAGCGCACAGTTCTGAGAAGCTAGATGGGGCTAGTTTGCTTGGGAGAATGGCCAAGTGAGAGATCAATGAAACAAATGTAAACATTGGTAGGACTTGACTGTGATCGCACATGTACACTTAGTGACACAACGTAGACCATCCATAATGCATAAGACATGCTTTACTTTGATGAAACAACCTTCAAGATAAGAGTGAGTGAAGTGAGTGTGAAACATGTCTATGTGATGACAACCACTCATACACACACAATTCCCTTGAAGCAAGACAACATTCCATTTGCATGACAAACAACAACCCCTATGCCCGATGGTGACACATTCTCCATAAAGATGAGAACATAGACAACTCTTAGGATCAAGGAGGGGAGCTTGAAATCATCCCTTTCCCAACAAGTGACCAAGGATGATCGATCATAGGATCCATTGTAGTCTCCAAAATTTGCATGTGAGCCAAAATTTGGAGGGATAAATAGTTAGTGAAAAATATTTACCTCTTGGGTACCAGAGTCGATAGTGCATCGTGGATTTGAGAATTTTGAGAATCCTTTTGGCTATTAGAAGATGTCTCTGTTTTGGGTCTTCTTGAAATCTTCTAACTATACAAACCACCTACATAATTTATGATCTTGAAGCTTTCAAATATAAGAGTCTTCCAATAATAAATCTGTATAAAGTTTGGTCCACTTTTGATGATTCATTGATCTTGTAAAGATTGCAACCTATAACCATTGGTGTGCTCACTAAAGAACACTCCTCCATGCCAAACGTCTTCAATACTTCCTTAAGATACTTTCTTTGTGTAATCTAGAATCCAAGAAAATAAGATATTTCTCCAAGCATAGACATCTCAAACTCAACCTTCATATCAACTACCAATTTGCATGTTAGTTGATCTAAATCACTTCCAAATATAAAATCATAATCATAAACAACCACCACTATTAATTTTCCATCATTGGCATTAACATACACATACTATCAGTTGCGCCTTTGAAACGACACTTGAGCAAGTAACTATCAAACTTGGAATACCAAGCCCATGGGGCTTACTTGAGACCATACAAGGTCTTCTTTAACTTGTGAACATATTGTAGTTGATCTATGTAAACTTCTTCCTGTAGTTATCCATTTAGAAAATCATATTTGACATCCATCTGATACATCTTGAATTTATTGAAACAAGAAAATGCCAAAACATTTTAATATATTCTAATTAAGAAACAAGAGCAAAAGTTTCATCAAAATCCAAACCTTTGATTTGAGCATAACCTTTGCACACTAATCTTGCCTTATTTCTGATTACTTCTCCACACTCATTCAACTTATTTCTAAAGACCCACTTCATGCCAATGGCATTCTTATTTTCTGGTCTAAGAATAAGCTCCCAAGTTTGTTTTTTCTGTATCTAGTTCAGTTCTTCATGCATGGCTTTCAACCAATTATCATCATAGATTTCCTACGCAATGTTGTTGGGTTCCTCCTTGGATAATAGAGCTACTTGTGCTTGATTAGGGGGATTTATAAAATTTCTTCTAGTTTGTACATGTTGGGTTGTGTTATATTCTTTCCAAGACTAACCTATGTAGTGAACTGGGGGGTTAGAGGGGGGCGGGTAGCCCCCCTCTACGGGGTTCGGGGCAGTGCCCCGAGAAATTTTTTTTTGGACCCT